>VDFB02050126.1:0-16107 GCA_007258455.2 Sequoia sempervirens | reverse complement strand
TCCATATGAAGCTACGGGATCGCATTGGGCCCCTGTACAATAACCTCTCTCAGTTTTTGATATCTCAGAGGTGTTTTCCAATGGTGACGAATTTTTAGTTGATGAAAAAAGTGTCAAATGTAAGCAATGTAAAGTTGCAAAGGGGTGTAACTTTTGTTTTGCGACCCATGTGACAAAATGGACTATTCCAACACGTCGATATGGGTACATTTAGGCTAGGAATGGTCCTCTTTTGCACTTAAACATGCTGAATCGGTCTAAGTTACATTCAACTGACTCAATCCCTTAAGATGACATGCAAAACAAAGGAAAAGAGAAAGATTCATGTGACAGTTAACAAGTCTGAGTTTTCCACACCAAAAGCATATGATTTGATGAAATAGGTAAAACATGTGGATGCAAAAATAGTTGATAAAAAGGGAAAATCTACAAAAAAAACCACGTTTAGGAATAAGGGAATTGGTGTATGAGGCTCAAGGTTAATCTAGACATCCCAGGCTTCACACCACTTGCATGAACATTCATGAGTGATGGGTTTGATTAATTGGTATAAGAAGGCTGAGGGTTCATCTATACATTCTTCGCTTCATACCACTTATAGAAATTCATGTGTGGCAGTTTCCATTGGGTATTTAACCGACTCAATAGGTTTTAGCTTTAGATGAACTCACAAAACAAAAGACAATCTTGCCTAGATGGGTTTGGCTGCAGTGGATGTTACTCTAAATGAGATAAATGGTAGAACCAACTGAGCAACATGCAGTTGAATTGATTTATCTTCCATATATTTGTGTGGGGATCATTTAGAATCTTATATGGTTCAGATGCTCTTATGTAAGCATGAGTACAAGCCTTGGAAGTCAAATATGGAGGTTGGTGAGTTGCAGTTTCAAATTAGGAATATAAGATGACTCTATAGATGAGTGCAGGAGACAAGTAGATTGAATAAGCACGTAATCCACAAGAAGGCAAGTTAATAGAGGACTGTAGATGTTCTTGACAAGGCCCCAATGCATTTGAAATCCCAAATTGACTTGTAAATGTTGCAAGATGATAGTGGAAATGAGGAAGCACAACTTCAATATTTTTTTGTAAATCTCTCTTTCAATGTGTGTTTGAGTTATTTACTTTCTTACTTTCATCCAACTAATTCAATAATTGAAGCACATAAGAAAGCATATGAATGATATGTTCAATTGATTAGAAGTATAGTTCTTACTTACAAGAGTAAGTGACATTAGACTTTACTAATATACAATCTAAAGAATCAATGTGCTCATTTACTACACCATTATCTTATGGATTTCAAGGGCCACATATCAGTAGTAACATAAAAGGAGTGTGCTTTGAATGCTAGCCTCAATGATCATAGTATGAACCTTGTTAGACACCCTATTCTTCATGAGGGTTTTTTGGTTTTAATTTTTGAACATTGCAAAGCCCAGCTGACTTTGTCCAAAACGTCCTTGTCTCCCAACTCTATTTATGAAAAAGAGGAATTGGGTGCAAGCTACTTTGAGAAGGAGGAATAGGATACTGATTTGGAGAATGAGGAGGGTGAGACCTCTAAGTCTTTGAAGAAGGGGAGTAACAAAAGAAAGAAGGTTAGTGTCCCCTCTAAACATGGCCTTCCTAAAGCCGGTACTAAGGTTGTAACTCTTGGATATGATGAAGCTAAGACCAAGGTGAAAGGTAAAACCCTTGTTACAGAGGATTCTCAGATGGACTCTTCATCTGAATGTTCCAGCTACCCTGCCATTGATAGAGAGGACAAACCTCGTTATCCCAATGACCTCAGGGTAGAAGATCATTATTTCGAGGAAGAACGCGAGTTCCTTGCGGACATTTTGGCCATTGCTCATAATGGGTCTGTGGATTTCTTTAGACTGATGAGATGGGTGTTCTTTGAGATTAAGGAAATTAAGTTGAAACAAAGCGCTATGAGTAGAAAACTTGAAAAAACTGAGTCCCTTGACAACACTGCTAGAGACAGAGTGAAGACCACGAACTTGTGGACTAAGGAGGAAAAAAAGTATATGGTGGATTTCCTTAAGAAAATTATTGAAGATCTTGAGAAATTTAAGAGTAATCATGATGAGAAGCTATTAGCTTTGGAGGAAATAATCAAGCACATAAAAGAGTCTATCCAAGTGGTGATGAATACTAGCCATAAGATTTTAAAATCCATGGCTAATGCTATGGATATGATGGTGGATAGTCTTGAGAATGCTTATCAAGACAAGACTGTTGTGGAAGAGGAGGTGGATAAAGTACACAGTCAAGAAGCTTATGGTGGACCGTGTAAAAGAACTAGAGAAAACCTTAAGAGAAAGGCTAATAAGGCCCAGGTTAACATCTAGGAAATCAGGAAAGCAGCGCGAAATATGAACAAACTGGAACAGGAGGTGGTAGAGGTCCTGAAGAATATGGCCTAATTGTGGTTTTGTTGTTGGATTTTTGTGGGTTCTTTTGTGGTGCTGCCTCTCGGCTGGTTCTGATGTTCTCTTTTGGAAACTTCCTGTCTTGTTTTATTTTCTTGCTTGGGTACTTTTTCTGCTAAATCTATCTCTTTCATGTTGTTAAAAGGTTTTGTGGCCTCTTCAAAACCTACTTTTTCCTTAATCAATAACATAAAAGGAGTGTGAAATTTGGCCTATAAGCATTGTAGCCATGCGTTTGAGCATGCACATAATTGTATAATGGATATAAGATCTAGATGGAAGCCACAGTGGTGGGAACTATAATTTTATAGCCTTTTATATATTGATTCTGTATCATAGAACATTGAATTAGTAGATAAGTAAATGATAAATCCTTGGTGAACCATTTTTGAAAATATTGAAGTTGTTTAGCATCAATTAATAAATATTCAAGACAAACCATGAAGGATAGAAATGAGCAATGCTATGGCTAACCAAATGCTAAATATCAAGACCATGAGAAAATGAAAGACGTAATAAATGAAGTATACATTGGAAGCATGAAGCATACACATAATACATGAAGTATACACGTGAATAAGTAAAGTATACATTGGAAGCCTGAAACATACATTGGAATAAGTGAAGCAAAAGTACTCAAATACACGTAAGCCATGAAGTATACACATGAACACAAAGTATATGCATGAATACAAGGTATACACATGAAAACAAGTAAGTCACAAAGTATACATTGGAATACACATAAGTTGTAAAGTATACACTTGAATACATGTAACTCATATCTATTGAAACATGGATTTATAATGCAAATATAGACACCATCAATAAAAAATATTTGTATTAACCAAATAGCCATGTAGGAATACATCAATATATGTCGATATAAGCATAAAATATATACAAAATAGCCATATAGGCTTACAAGAATGCCATATAGGCATACAATGTCAAGTATATGCAATACAAAATATGTCCAAAAATGCCATATATGCATACAACAAAGGACCCCAATCAAAACTCATTGCCCTCCAAGTGAATGAAACAAACGGGTGGCCTTTGATGGTTGGGTGGATGGCGATGCGTATGACACTCGTTTACTTTGAACTTGAGGGTTGCTCCTTCTATTTAGTTCCTCATCAAGCTTCAACTATTACAATAACAAGTAAAGACATTAATATATAGAAATTACATTATAAAAAATGATATATTTAACAAAATAATCACTTATTGCCACTAGACAATATCTCTCCTCATGTGAAAGATGTGCATGCTCGTCCTGTGGCGTGCCCAAGTCTTATAGAAACCATCCAAATAGAAATTAAACTAAAAATCAATAATCATTTGATTTTTCACTAAATAACAACTATAACAACGAATGTAATTTAAAATTTATTAATCTGCCTCATACCCCCATGAGAGGCATCAAGTTGTCTATTGCACAAGATACACCTTGATCCATTACCCTATCCACATTTGGAGGCGATTCCTCTTCCAACATCTAAAAATAAAACAACAAATTATTCAATCACGAAAAGTAGAAAAGTGATGCAAGTCATGGCTTATAATGCATGAGATAACCAACAAAATTTTGAATACTTATTGAACTATATATTTCTTACTATTATGCTTACTATTTTCCCTATCCATAGCTTGTTCGAAATCACCTATTTTAGGATTTTATCATTAGCAGTGATGCAGTGAACTGTTTCATAAAATGCTTTGGTAGACATGTACGAAAAATGTGGTAGCATAGAGGGGGCAGTGAATTGTTCAAAAAATTGCCTCAAAGAAATGTGGTCTCATGGTGTCCATCACCATGAGACTGCATTTATTTGAGGCATTTTATTCAACATTTAATTGCCTTCTCTATGCTATTATGTTGGGATGGGGTGGATGGTATAGTGCGTGCTTGGTTATGAGATGGAGAGGGATCATGAGATGAATAGAGATGGGTGTTTTGATAATGAGGGGAAGATGATCATTAGATGGGGTGGAAGGTGTACTTTGAGACCACATTTTGAGAGTGATCATATAATTGAGTGGAAGAGATACTTTGAGTTGGACACAAAAGGATGTCATTAGATGAAGTGTGGGAGAGGGGATTGTGAGAGGGGGGATTAAGGGATATCTTGCTCTTGAGATGGAAAGATATCATTAGATGAGATAGAAGGGATATGTTTTTCTTGATTGGAAATGGGATCACGAGATGGAAGGGGATCATATGATGGAGGAGAAGGGTTTCCTTGATATTTATATGGAGGGGAATCTATGTTAGAATGATTTTGATTAGAAGATGGACATAGTTCATTTGATATACATGGTGTCATGAGGGAGGAAGGTTTTATAGACTCTTCAACTTGGATATATGGATTGATAAGGGATTCATTTAAGATTTAAGGTATTAGGGTTTATCTTGATGTAGGGGTGATGAAGGTGGATGTGTTGATGGTCAATGTAACACAACATTAAAAAAAAAAATTTCTACTCTATTTCTCCTGAAAAAGATAAATAACCTAAAACTACCTATCTTCCAAGGTCTTTGTAGTTGGTTCTCAACTGTGTTGATGTTGTTTAGTGGCCTATGCAACTATAATGTTCAAGGGGCTTGCTGGTAAAGGGTACAAACTACATGATACAAATTAATCTAACATTTGGGGGGTGTAAATAAACATCAAAAGATAGAACAAAGCTCATAACAACAAAACATAAATGTATATTTCCTTCAATTTAGACATACAAACTTCATAATGAGCATTCCTTTAAAACAAATAAAACCATAAAATGATACAATCCACATATTACTCTATACCATTGCATTCATTCATAGTGAAAATTCAAGACATTCAATCATTCATCATCACTAAACTCCAAAATCAACAAGAACACATCACCAGCTCATCATTAAAATTCATAGATCAATAAACACAAAGAAATCTCATTTATAGATAACTCAATGAAAACAACCTTAGATTCAAAATCTTCTATTGACTTTCATCAAATAAGAAACATTATGCACAAAATTCACTAGCATACAAATGACTATTGTTCATCAACGTCACCATTAAAACTAAAACTTGGAAATAGCATAAACTATATTGAAAAACTTGTAAAAATGTCTAAGTATCTTTGCGTAAAAACTGTAACAATTTATAATAATTGTGAAAATTATCCTAAATTTCTCCTTAGGTAGCTAATATTTCTTCAATTAGCCGACCTTTACAATATGGAGAGAAATTATACATATAGGCAAGTTTAACACTAATTTCTCTCATCAAAAAATTAAGATCCATAAATCAAGGAGCAACTGGAGCTGCATGAGGTAACTGTCCATTCTGATCTCCAGTTAACAGTTGATGACTCTGTATCAAAATCTGGATGCAAGAGGGAGAAGGTTGAATTACTGGGGATCCTCAGTTTTGTGTTATGATCCTAAAAAGTAGGAGAGAGCTTCCCAGCTGGCCGTATCATCTAATGCTTCATTCAAAAGGATATTCTATAACCACTTCACTCCTCTGTCTTCTGCTCAAGTAAATATTCATCATAACTATCCAATACTTTTTTAAGTATATCCATATCCGTCCCATCTACCCAATTATCTTCAAATTTTATTCTTCTCAATTTAGCAGAGGTGAATTTATGCATATCATCCAACTTAGCAAGCTCCTTCTGAGCAATCTTCACTACCTCTTTTATATCCATGAACCTGTCAATTAATAAATCATCACCATCATCTCCCTTTTGTATTGTCTCTTGGAATCTATTATCCCATTTATTCCTTAGTTCATCAAGAGGGAAACCATCCTTCACAGGGACATCCTCATTTACAATCATGTCTACAATTGCCTCTAACTTCAAAATTTGATCTGCCAAATATTTCCCAGCCTGTTGCACTTCATTCCTATGTGCAAAAATAAATGAAGTCTAGAATTTGATAATGTTAATAGTTTTATCAATAAAATACTCATTACCTTCTTCAAGGATGGATTGTTCTAGGAGTGTTTGTTTAGGCAACTTATTAATTTCTTTCAATTTATTTACATGTTCCCCGTATTCTTCCTCTTGCTTCTAGAGGGTCTCAACATATGTAGTCATGTCATTGATTGATTTCCATGCACTTTTATGAGCCTTATGGATTTCAACAAGCAATTCCTCCACCTCTTGATTCAAATGATCAATCCATCTATCCAACATCCCTACTTTGCTTCTCATTTCAACAAGGTCATCAACTTCTTTCTTACTTAACAAAATTGGTGTCGTAGGAGCAACAAATTGTAGAGAAACAGGAGAGGATAGGTCCTTTAAGAACTTATTCAATTGAACCAATTGATCTTTGACATCATCCTTTCTTTGTTTATCCTTTATCATTCTTGACTTAGTGGAAGATGCTACAATATCAATCAGGTCCATTTGTTGGTTTCTTGTAGGCTTTCCCAAGTTCACAGTGCCTAGTTGATAATCACTCAATTGTATTTCTTGTTTGTCCTTGTCCACCATGGGAATGGCACATTCAACTACAATATCTCTAGCATCTGTCAATTTGGTGGAATGAAGGACTCAAGCCTTTTTCTTGTTGAAAATTGAGGTGTTTTCTTAGCTTAATACTTTGTAAAACTTTAAGATTGTTGATCTAAATATGCTTTCCTTTGTTACAGATTCTTTGTGGGTGATTATCTGATTAATTCATTTTATCATTTGTAGAATGAAGACATAAGTTGTAGAAGAATTAGATAGGATTTTAGAAATATTACACAAGCATATACCGTGGAGAAACTCTTTTGGGAAAAAACTCCACCAAGAATCAATGTATTATTTAATCTTTGAAGCAGATTACAATAACTCCAATTCTTACTTGAGAATGCTTCTTTTTCCTTCACCAAATCTTTTTCACAATTTGCAATAAAACTGATAATAACTCTCTTCAACTTGCTTGAGATAAATAGGCATTAATCAACTTTGTAAACTCCACAAGAGTTATAATTACAATGCTCAATCCCTATCCCTAAAAGGTACGCCTATCTCTTGCAAGTAAAGTTATGCCGTGAAGAATAATGCCAAATCTTCATCTTCATCCATTTGGGTTTCCCAAACTAAAGTACAAACTCAACCTTTATTCTGTAAATATCTTCAAGGCTCAAAGTAGGCACCCAAGAGTGGGCCCACTTAACTTAGCCTTCTAAAATATCTTAGCATGCAAAGGAGTTAATTCCAAGAAGCCAACTTGGACACCCAAGTTGGGTCCAAGTCATTTCTTGTTAACTAAAACATTTCTCTCCACCATTCATGCAAGAATGGTCATCCCCTATTAACTAAAGGTAGTCCCTGTTATCTGTCATGCAACTCAAGTCATTAGTCATGCATTCCAAGTTAACTGAAGTCAACTAGCATTCAACTAAAACTAACTGAAGATAACTGAACCATAACTCGAATCGAATTGAACCATAATTGAACCGAACCGAATTAAACTGTTCCAAACTAAACCGATTCTAAAACTAAATTGAACTAAATCAATTGAACTATATTGAACTGAACTTCATGCATGTAAAACATCAAACTTAACTCCTAGGATCTTTACATTTATCCGTATATTCTACTCCAAATAGTTAATTGAACTCCTTACAGAGTGTCAATTTACTCATGGTGCTCCATGTGCCCCCATTATTTAGAACTCATATTGACACACCCTCATATTCTAACATTTAGAATTAATTACAAATGTTAATTAACATGATTATTTTATCAAATATTAATCTCTCTCTAATCCTAGTGTTTGAGAACACTTTCCAAGGACTTAGGAGATACATGAAATAAATAATGTTTTGGATTGCAATTAAATGGAATCTTATTTCCAACATTCTCCCACTTGACATTATACATTGCAATTATTCTAAACAAGGAATCATTATTACAAATCAAGTATAGAACTTAAGGCTAGTGGCCTTCCTGCACTAGCTAATCAATCCATGCCAACTTCAAATGCAACTTGCATAATCATGAAGCTCCAAGCAAATGATTAAAACCAAGAGAACTTATTTGAAGGAACTGGTTTCATAAGATAATCCAGAATATTAATTAAAAGTGTCGACTTTCAACTAATACCTTCCCACTCAACCATTTCTCACACAAAGTGATACTTAACATCAACATGCTTAGTACGAGCATGATACATAGGATTTTTGGCTAAACACATAGCACTCTAACTATCACATTCAAGTTTAACTTACTTGCGATTAAAACCAATAACATTCCCAAGTCTCTATATCCAAACTGCCTCTTTGGAGGCATGTGAAGCCGTTGAGTGTGTTGAACTCACGTTCAACCAAGGTGTAGGCTCCTCAGTCTTTTCTGTTGAAAATAGATTTTCTTACTAGTAACTATTCCAACATATATCTCTTACCATAAGATAAATCAAGCCTCACCTCTTTCTCCAAGTATCCATGAGGACCTGTAAACAACCAATCCATGCCAAACTCCAAATGCAACATGGCACTATCATGAAGTAATCAAGCAAATGATTAATATACCCAATACTTAAGAGAACTACACAAGATCAATGTTAAAGCTCAATATTGAACATAAACATGACATCCATGGGCTAACCATATCCTCCTAGGAGATCACATGCACCATAACACACTTAAACATCCTAGTCTCAAGAGAACCATGCCAAACTCTAAATGCAACAAGAGTAAACCATGACATAATAGCAACCACTCTAAACCAAGAAAACATATCCCCAATCACCTAAAGATAACCTTACCAATGATGCATCCACGTCACTTCCAACAACTCCCACTAAACCATGGTACCGAGTCACACATGGCATCGTGACTTCCATCCTCTTCATGAAGGTCACTATATCCTACCAAAGCTCCCATTGACCTGTGATACTGAGCTATACATGGCAACAAGATAAACATCAAACCATCATTATCAAAAGCATATGGAATTTTAGACATTTCCTCATGATCAAAATTATCATAACATGTACCATGCCACAACTCTAAACCACTAATCAAGAGTATACCATGACCTAATAACAAAACCATCCTACAACCAATAATCCACTTCATTTCCAAATGCTCCCACTGAACCATGATACTGAGCAATCCCATAGAATGCTCCCATGATGCACATAATTATCAAAACCACATTTTTGTCATAAGCTCACACAAAACCTGTGAATCCAAGCTCTCAATGACACATGATAACCATCCTCTAAAGCAAGAATATATACCTCTTTTATAGATCTGCAATAACAAAAATAGTAAAAGCTCCCACTACAGCCAAAAAACCTTCAATCTTTTAAGAGAAAGGAGTCCCAATACTCTACCCAACCTTAGCTCTAATACCAAATGTTGAAAATTGAGGTGTTTTCTTAGCTTAATACTTTGTAAAACTTTAAGATTGCTGATCTAAATATGATTTCCTTTGTTACAAATTCTTTGTGGGTGATTATTCTGATTAATTCATTTTATCATTTGTAGAATGAAGACAAAAGTTGTAGAAGAATTAGACATGATTTTAGAAAGATTACACAAGCATATATTATGGAGAAACCCTTCTGGGAAAAAACTCCACCAAGAATCAATGTATTATTTAATCTTTGAAGTAGATTACAATAACTCCAATTCTTGCTTGAGAATGCTTCTTTTTCCTTCACCAAATCTTCTTCACAACCTGCAATAAAACTGATAATAACTCTCTTCAACTTGCTTGAGATAAATAGGCATTAATCAACTTTGTAAACTCCACAAGAGTTACAATTACAATGCTCAATCCTATCCCTAAAAGGTACGCCTATCTCTTGCAAGTAAAGTTATGCCATGAAGAACAATGTCAAATCTTCATCTTCATCCATTTGGGTATCCCAAACTGAAGTACAAACTCAACCTTTATTCTGTAAATATCTTCAAGGCTTCATCCTCAAAGTAGGCGCCCAAGAGTGGGCCCACTTAACTTAGCCTTCTAAAATATCTTAGCATGCAAAGGAGTTAATTCCAAGAAGCCAACTTGGATGCCCAAGTTGGGTCCAAGTCATTTCTTGTTAACTGAAACATTTCTCTCCACCATTCATGCAAGAATGGTCATCCCCTCTTAACTGAAGGTAGTCCCTGTTATCTGTCATGCAACTCAAGTCATTAGTCATGCATTCCAAGTTAATTGAAATCAACTAGCATTCAACTAAAACTAATTGAAGATAACTGAACCATAATTGAACTGAACTGAACCATAACTGAATTGAACTAAACTGAAGTAAACTAAACTAAACTAAACCAATTCTGAACTGAACTGAACTGAACTGAACTGTACTAAACTAAACTTCATGCATGTAAACATCAAACCCTAACTCCTAGGATCTTTACATGCATCCAAAAGTGTTATCTCTTACTCCAAATAGTTAACTGAACTCAAGGTGAGTGTCACCTACCATGTGGGTGCCCCATGTGCCCCTATTATTTAGGAACTCATATTGGACGCCCTCACATGCTGCTGACATTTAGAATTAATTACAAATGTCAATTAACATGATTATTTCATCAAATATTAATCTCTCTCTAATTCTAGTGTTTGAGAACACTTTCCAAGGACTTAGGAGATACATGAAATAAATAATGTTTAGGATTGCAATTAAATGGCATCCTATTTCCAACATTTCTTAGGCCTCTCCTTCTCAAATTCTTTCATCATATCATCCCAGTTTAGGGGCTAGGGTTGGAATATCTATTTCCTTTCCAAGTTGAACTTTAACCATGTTGGGACAGCAGGAGGAGTAACCACTTGTTGTGAAGAAGTGGTAGAAGAGAAGGGTTGCAAAAGTGTTACCTTAGATTGGGAATCAACCTCTTGTTGCTCCTTTTCTGCCATTTCTTTAGCAAGCTTTTCAGCTTCGGCTTTCTCTCTTTCTTCTTCCAATCTCCTCTCTTCCAACATGTCATCTCTTTGTTTTTCCAATTTCTTAACCCTCTCCCACATTTTGGCTGCTTCTTGCTCTTGTTTGGCTTGTTCATCTTCCTCCTTCTTCTTCAACAAGAGATCTTCTTCATATTTCTTTCTTTGAGCCTCCTTTGCAGCCTTGGCCTTGGCCTTAAGGTCTTCCTTTTCTCTCCTCTACCAGGCCTTTTCCTCTTCAAGGTCATGAATCTTTTGTAGGAGGGCCAAATTTTCCCTCTCTACATTAGCTTTCCATTCATTTTCCTTTTGTTACTGTAGGAGGTCCTCCTCCTTATGTTGCCTTGCAAGCTCTTCAGTTTTTACCCTAGCCTCCAATTCTTATTGCTTTGCAAGTGCACCAGCTTGTGCCTTAGCATCAACCTCCTTTGCATCCTCAAAAAGTTTCCACTAGTCTTCTAGAGTTAAGACATGCTCAATCCCAACATCTTCAATATTCTTAGTAGATGCAATCACAAGAGGCTCATGGTCTGATTATGTGGCCTCTGAATCGATGTCTACATCATGAATCTCAATCTCCTTTTGCTTATCTTTCTCAGCCTGCTCATGGAGGTTGCTTGCGGGTACTTCTCTTGTAGATTCCTCCAGGAGAGAAGGTTGAGATGAAGATCCTCCTCTAGTTGTTGTAGCTTCTACATCGTGTGACTCATGGGTTTCTTGAGTAGGTACTCCTGGATCAACATCTCCTCTAGAGCTAGGAGGATAATACTCCACTTTTTCCTTAGGAGCTATCCTCCTCTTTGCTCTTCTATATCCTTGGGTACCTAATGCTTTCCTCTTCTTTGAGGATTGAGCTTCTGGCTCCTTTATCCTCATGACCACCCATTGGATTCTTCTATCCATCACTATCTTGGAAATTTGTTTAATATCTATAGACTCCACTTCATCCCAATTTATTGGGTCCAAGTTCTTGGTGCCTATATTCTCTGCTTCATTCTCGAGGTCCAAAACTACGCCATCATCTGATAGTGTATCAGGAATGTCTTCCTTTACCCCGTATTCAATCATCTATGGGATGATAAGCCTTTCATAGTTTCTTTTCCTTACATCATAGTTATAATGTTTATCAAAAAAGGTAGGATCTAAGCCATTCATCTTATGCTCCAGGTCAAAATGTTTCTTGGTTGTATACAACCCCAACTTTAGATAACTTAACTCTTCACACACTGCCTTTGCAACCAAATTGTGACCACAACAATATTCTCCCAATTTTATGGGAAATTTGTGGCATCTTGGCTTGTGTTTGTTGGAAAATTTTGTATTGACTCCCATAGCCTGATATATGAACTCCATAAGAACAATTCGATCATTGTAACATCTTGGCAGTTGATGAGGATTCCCATCAAAACCTGCCAACCTAAAATAAGAGAACTTGGGGTATTGGATGTACCAATGTCCCTATTCAACAATAAAAGCCATGGCCTCCCTACTCATCCTATATCTAGCATCCCTTGTCAACCGATTAATGATGACATAAAGGAATGCATCATTAACCCTTCTATAATGTAGCTCTGATGTTTGTAGGGTCAACTGATCATAATGCTCCCATGCCTTCTTTTGTCCAGGAGCCTCTCCTAATATTCCCACTACATTTAATCCAAGGAATATGCCCATTCTTGTAGCTGAATATATGACATAAGAGGTCATGAAGAAGTTCTTTGTTTTCCCTACCTTGAGCATCTGGTTGTGCAAGTTATTTGATAAAATCGTGCCCCAATCAAACTATTGCCTACCATCCAAAATAGTTTCAATGAATGGAAACATCCATTCCTTAAAGTATGCAAAGTCTTTCTTTCCAAACACCCTGGAAAGCATCATGATTAGGTCATCTATGTCCTTCTTGAAGTCTCCCCTCTTGGGTTGTTTAGGAACCTTGGTCAAGGACTTCTTTTTCAGTTCTCAACCACTTATTATTCATGTGGGACCTATTAGCTTCCTTGTCCCTATTGAATAACTGCAATGCCTCTACTTTAGTCAATTGCTTTGGGTTCTTGGGGGTAGGTGCATTAAGCAAGAACCTCATCATCTGCGGGGATAGATCAATGATCACATTCCCCTGGAGGTCCATACATTTTCTGGATGAAGGATTGCATGCCCTTGCTATTGTGAGTATGAATTATGGGCATTGGACTGATAGAGGGAAGAGTGTGATATGTGCCAGCCCAGATTGGGCTATTCTAACAGTCCTCCCAATCACATCTTCTAAAAAAGTGTCTACAATCAACTCCTCACAATTGAATGGTCCCAAATTAGTGTTTGTGACATTTTCCCACTCTGACTCTAACTTGCTAGCTATAAGGGTGGCATTTTGGTGTTTATATCTCAAGGTGTAAGGCAATTTCTCTACCTTTATCTTCTTTGGTTTTACTCCCTTTGAACTTTTTGCAATTTTCCCTTCCTTTTGTGAGACTTCCTTAGATTCTCTTGACATTGTTTACTCTTGTAAGACAAACTTGAATTAGACCAATAGAAGGTATGAGAATATCATTACAAGTGTTATCTTTTCATACTTCTCTATTCTTCCTTAGGTAACCCTCCATACTTAGTGAAATTTTAAACCTAGTGGGAGCGGGAGAAAATCAGGAACCAAAGAGTTGAAACAAATAACACAATCGAAACCAGGATCAAAACCGAATCAGAAACTGAAACTCTCAAGGTTTCAAAACCTCATAACATTTGATGACCTAATCCTGCCAAGCTAGCAAGATCATAATCAGAATCAAAACCCATCAGAGGCGGACTCATTTTCAAAACTGAATTCTTATGCGAAAGTTCATGTGGTGATTTCATTTATGGATATAGTTCTGCCATGTATTACTAGAGTTAAGTAGATTCTCCCTTTACGCTGACACCAATTTGGACCCAAGTTAAAAAAAGAAGGCGTGGGGAGGAAAAAATCAAGCTCGACTCTACCTAGACCAACGAGATTGGATCGAGTAAGCTAGGGCATTTAGGCGAAAAGGGAATGAAACACAAACCCTAATTCATACGACCTGTCGACTTACATTAAAACTAGGGCATCAAAAACTCTATGATTAAATCCATAAGACCGAGATGGGCACAAGATCAAGGGGTCTGAGGAAAGATTTAAAACAAATCTAAGCACCATAACCCCTCAAAAAGAATCCCTAATCAAAACTAGGGCACAGTGAAACGAAACCACCACTGAAAATGGCGAAAATGACAACAAGCAAATGAAAAACAAATGAGGAAAGCAGAAAAAGACAAATAGAAAAGGAAAGAGGAAACCAAGCAAAACAAAAACAAAAGCAAACACAAACAAAAAAATAAAAACACGTGAAGATCCACATGAAAAGTCTTGCAAACGCGTGAAGAATGACAGAGCAACAAAAAAAATGGGAAAACACAAAATGGTACGGGAGAAACCCACCTACCTCAAAACACAACCAGAAAAGGGTTAAAAATTGACAAAAATTTGCTCACGAATGCTCGCCTGCAACCAAATCATGCTCCTCTTTGAGTTGTTTCAGCTCCTTGTTAAAACGCTTTGGATAATTGTAATGAGCTAAATAACCTTGATTAAGGTTTTAAAAACCATTTCATGCATGTGAGGAAGCTGCAATTAATGCCATTAATGCAGTTGGTTAGGGGCAAAATCAGAGCAAAGGCGAGTACAAGACCAATGTGTACATTAGAGGTAAAATAGGAACAAAAGCGGAGTCAAGATAGAACCAAGAACTTTGTCAAAGTTCCACATTTCATTCCAGACTCAGCTCCAACCTCGCAGTAGGGAAAGGACAACACAAGAACGAGGCCAAAATTGGAACCAAATCCGGATTTGGAACTTGGAAAAGTTCCAAGTTCAGATCCGACTCCGGTTCTGCTCCCGACAAAGGGAAAAAACACTAGTAGAGGAAAAACAATAGAACAAAGGGAAGCGGGACCCGGGCAAAGCCCATCCCAAAACAAGACACAAAATGAGACAAAACACAAGGAAAACAAACAAGAGAGGGATTGGAACAAAACTCAGACTCAAAACTTTTGCAAAGTTTTGGGTACAATTTTTGTTCCAGTTCTGCTTCCGTAAAAAGGGAAAAGAAACACAAAGAGGAAGAAAACAAAAGAAAAACCCAAGGGAGAAAACGAACCCAAGAGCACGAGACAAGCAAAAAAACAAAAAAGACAACAAGGCAGGAAACAGGGTCAGGACCGAAACAAAAACCAGACCAAGAACTTTGCAAAAGTTCCAAGTCTGGGTTTGGCCCGTGTTCCGAGTCTGTGAAAACAAAAGGAACAAGGACTTAGGAGGAAAATGAAGAACTCCCAAGACCCAAGCAAGAACAACAAGGACAAACAAACGCAAGGGTGACCCATTTTGACCAAAAATAAAATGGGGTGGTTATGCAAGGCACAACAAGATGCATGATATGGGAAGATTGCACCACTTTGTTTTTTCATGGGGAAATGTTACAACCACCTTTTCAAATAGTCCTTGGAGGAAGTTAATTATCAAAGACATGGGATGACCTTGCTTGGTAATAGTGGGGTGATGTGGATTTTAAGGACGTGGGATCTAAAAGTGGAATAAGAGGTGGAAGCTTCCATGGATTGGTAAATTGAGGATGAGGATGAGGACCTTGAAAAGGATTTGGAGGGGAACTTTGGCTAAAGGCTTGGAGGGGAACTTTGGCTAAAGGCTTGGTTTCTATTCTTAAGGTAGTGAATTGTTTAAAAAAATGCCTCAAAGAAATTT
>VDFB02050125.1:0-21596 GCA_007258455.2 Sequoia sempervirens | reverse complement strand
TGCCATCAGGAGAAACTATTGTTCTGCAATCTAGCCTATAGCAATTAGCACACTCCGAATCAGCTCTAGAGACTGGATTGTTGGTGGAAAACCAGCAGCTGCATATAGTCCACTCTTCATGATGTTGTGCACTGTAACTGATGGATGATGGCCCCCTTGCCCGTACGTTCTTCCTTGAGCGCTCTGAAGTTGAACGAACCAAGGTTGTTGTCCGTCAGCCCTCCCAACTTTGAAACAAACTTCAATTCAGGAAAAAAAGACTTGCGAAGTTCTTAATAATTCCCTGCCTGGAGGCGTTCCTATTTGCTGGATTTTGCATTTGCAGCTTTGTCTATCCTTACAGCATCTCCTCTTCCTGCTTCATCCATCTACAAAATAAAAACATAAGCATTAAAATTCAGACTTAGAAAATAAAATCACCATGAGATGGCTGAAACATGGAGTTCACTTTGCAAATAAAAGTTTTTAGCATCAACGCTTTAACTCCAAACCTCAAGAATTTTGACTCCAAAGCTCAAAATTTCAAACTCCAAAGCTTAAAACCTTCAGCAAAATCACTCCGACACTTAGAAAAATTTTGCTCAAACTCACTCACTTCAGCAATTTCTTCCTCAGCACTTCTTTTTCTCATAACTTCAAATTTGCAACTGGTGAGGAAAAATGAATAACTTGGAGGTTTAAATAATTGTGAAAGGGTGCCCATTTTAGCAGTTGCATTTAATTTTCTCCCCCACTACTTAGTAATTTTCCAATTTTGGTGCAGTAACGGGCGAGTTGTCACCCAATCGTCATAGAAACTTCCATGGCTGGAGATTCCTTCCCCTTTCAAAATTCGATTTTTTCCCATTCAACTGCCTGTAACAATTTGTTATCTCAAGCATTTATGGGAAAATCATTTTAATTGTTTAAAATTTCTCCAACATTAAAAATTTGGCCCCCTTGACTTAGGCGTATTTCACTTGGAGTCTTTAATTTTTATGCCTTTGAAAAGTCTTATATCTCTTGAGTAGGGTGCATTTCATAGGGCCAACTTCCACTTTGCAAGACTTAGAAAATTTTATTTCATCAACCAGGCGCCCATTGTCCACTTTAAAATCTCCAGGCAAGGTGTGGAGAGTTTCAAAATTATTCCCCTTAGAAAATATCCAAGACCCACAAAAATATTTCCCCTCAAAAAAAAATTTCAACTACATTACTTATGTGTACACTTGAAGGGGTACATTTAATTTTTCTACCCTTGAAAAATATTTTTCTATTAATGTTCATCTTCTTTCTCATGGGCGCCTCTTAAAGGGGTTCATTTAATTCTTTTATGACTTGAAAATTTTTTTACACCTTCACTTCTTGACTGGGGCGCATTTATCGATTTCTCATTCCATTTGCCACACTTAGAAAAAATTTCTATCTCTCACACCACCTTGGGCTCATTCAAGACCTCTAGCTTCAATTTCTACACTTAGAAAAATTTCCAGTCAGTCTCCTCCTTGGTGGGCGCATATTAGGGGGTCAACTTTTACCTTCAACGCCTTAGAAACTCCTTTAGCTACCTTCAACGCCTTAGAAACTCCTTTACCTTCAACACCTTAGAAACTCCTTTAGCTACCTCACCTTGATGGGCGCATATCAGGGGTCCTAGTTTTATTTTCATCACTTAACATTTTTTCTCTAGCTTGCTTCACCGGATGAGTGCACTTTGGGGGGTCCAGCTTCGATCTTTTTACACTTAGAAAAAAATTTATCATCTTGACACCTTGGTGGGCACATTTGAGGGGTCATGGTTCTAGTTTGAACACTTAGAAAAATTTGTAGCTTCCTCCTTTGCTAGGGTGCATTTAGGGTGGGCTACTTTTGTTTTCATCACTTAGTAAATTTTCTTGACCTCATTCCTAGCTTGGGCGCATTCAAGGGATCATGCTTCTGTTTTCAACGCCTTAGATGATTTCCAAGCCTCTTACTTCTTGAGGGCGCATTTAAGGGGTCCTCCTCCTGTTTTTCATCACTTAGTAAATTTTTAAATCACCTTCTAGACATGGGCGCATTCCAAGGGTCCCTCTTCCATTTATGATGCCTTAGAAACTTTTTTCTCACCTCATAGCATGATGGGAGAAAAAAAATTCTTCCTCGTGCCAACAGGTGAACCTAGGAAGAGCAAAAATTAGTTGAGGAGAGAACAACATTGTTTGACATGTCAAGGTGTTTGGACACCTAATCATACATGTGGAGGCCCTAAAGAAGATGAAGTCATTCTCACAAGTTCACTTCAGCAGGATGATGATATGGACAAAGAAGAATCACTCCATGCATCCACAAGTGAGGGGCACATGAGTCTTCATGACAACAATGAGGTTGAAGGGTTGGTAGTTGTTGAAGGTGTGGACATTTTTGATGATTCTTTGAGTGACTATAATATTGTCCTACCATCAATTCAAAACAATTGCAATGCAAAATCTGGAGTGGTAGCTGATTTTGGATGTGCAAATGAGGAAGGAAAGGAAGTCATCACATCACAAGCAAGCACAGTTGATGTTGTGAGGAACTGGGAAAGGTGTGATGAATGGCTAAGGAGGGCAAGGGAAGCCAAGTTGTTGGCTGCTCAAGAAAAACAACACCTCCAAAATATCAGGGAACAATTCAATCATGATGGAAATGATATACATAGTCATGAGATACATAAGGAAAAACTTCAAGATGGCCTGGTTGAGGAATATACACATAGTCCAATGTAAGTTAATGCTGATTTTGAGTCTACAACAATTCAAGAAAACCGGGGAAGCGATATTGTTAATGATGTCACTTCTTCTAATGGCAACATTTGTACAATCTTTGCAAAGAGGAAGAGTGTGGAGAATTGAAAATGGTAGCTCATGACCAAATTTGTAAGGCTGATGTTGTCCTCGGAATTCAGTGGCTACATACACTTGGCAAATATAGCCAGGAGGATGATGATATGGACAAAGAAGAATCACTCCATGCATCCACAAGTGAGGGGCACATGAGTCTTCATGACAACAATGAGGTTGAAGGGTTGGAAGTTGTTGAAGGTGTGGACATTTTTGATGATTCTTTGAGTGAATATAATATTGTCCTACCATCAATCCAAAACAATTGCAATGCAAAATCTGGAGTGGTAGCTGATTTTGGATGTGCAAATAAGGAAGGAAAGGAAGTAATCACATCACAAGCAAGCACAATTGATGTGGTGAGGAACCTGGAAAGGTGTGATGAATGGCTAAGGAGGGCAAGGGAAGCCAAGTTGTTGGCTGCTCAAGAAAAACAACACCTCCAAAATATCAGGGAACAATTCAATCATGATGGAAATGATATACATAGTCATGAGATACATAAGAAAAAACTTCAAGATGGCTTGGTTGAGGAATATGCACATAGTCCAATGTAAGTTAATGCTGATTTTGAGTCTACAACAATTCAAGAAAACCAGGACAGTGATATTGTTAATGATGTCACTTCTTCCGATGGCAACATTTGTACAATCTTTGCAAAGAGGAACAGTGTGGAGAATTGAAAATGGTAGCTCATGACCAAATTTGAGAGGCTGATGTTGTCCTAGGAATTCAGTGGCTACATACACTTGGAAAATATAGCCAAGACTTTCAAACATTGGAGTTGGAGTCAACTAAGAAGAAGATAGTGTTGAAAGCATTAATTGATGATGCGTCGAAAGTAGTTACAACCAGGTGCCAAATAGCATTGGAGATACAAAATGATTCCTATCTTGAGCCAATTGTTCTTCCAATTATAATCAAGTAGGTAGGGCAATTTTCAGATTTAGTTAAGGCTTTTCATCTCACACAAGTTGTACAATGGCTGTCTAGGAATGCTAAGCACAAAATTTCTAGATTTCGTGTTGTTGACTGAAGCTAATTATCTAGATTTGTGTGTGCAAAATTGTTACTTCAGCACCTGGAGTTTGAATGACAATGCTTTCCAGCTTTCAGATCCAAGAATTCACATGATGGAGAGATTACTCCATAGGGGACTATAGGAAGAAAGAACTGCAAATTTCGGTTGTATCAGAGTAGTGCAACAGAAGCATGGTGAAGGATTCTGCAAGTTCATTGGGATCCGAGTATTTGGCCATGGCACTCAAGTACGAACTGCTTGGTGACAAGCAATCTCTAGGAAGGGAGGATTATAATGTCCCCAATTTCCAACCAGACAATATTTAATTATTTTAATTAATTAAATATTATTTTTGTCTTGCTTTAATAATTGGGGCATTAATATTTAATTAATTAATTATTTATTAAAGTGATTTAATAAAAATAAATTATTATAAAGTCACTTTTATGAGGGAAAAGGAATTATTATATAAAAAGTGAATTTTATATTATAATTCCGGAAAGTTCCCAAGAGGTTATAAAAGAGGGTTGTGGGATTTCATTTGGGCGAATTAGATTGAATATTGTTATTTCTCTAGAGATTTGTGCATGCGACCAAATTCCTCATCGAAGGGATGTAAACCCCAAAGTTCTCCTGATGGACAAAATCCCGGAAGGCAAAGCGATTCCAACCAGGGATCAACAATGTGCTTGTAATGTCCCCTTTTCTAGCCTGATGTTGTTTGTGGTTGGATTAGCTTATCAGTGGCCCTCGTAGGCTAATAGGGCATGTTTAGAGGGTTTTCTTAGCAGTTACCCAGGTGGTGGTTGGCTCACTTCATGGATTCAAGAGTTAATTTGATGATTCTTATGGTATCTTGGATGTTGGATAACACATTGTTTGATAGCACACCGTTTGATAACACATTGTGTTAGAAAACATATTGTTGGATAACATATTGTGTTATCATATTACACTTGATGAGTTATATTTTAATATTATAATATAGTGCAATTTTATAATTAAAAGGGGAATATATCTTTTATCCCACATTGGCTAGGAAAGTGTTTGAGCTCTCACAAGAAAAGTATAAAAGGATATTAAGGGCTCATTCCTTGATCATCCAAATTTGAAATTGATATTTGACAATTCATTTTGTAGAGCCAAGGGTTTCTGCAGATTTCTTCTTGATCATAGGAAACGAAAACTTCATATTGATAGCATAACTGAGGGAGTGAAATATCTCTTGAAGGGTTGCAAATTGAGGAGGTGATAACTCAGTCAACTAATTGAGACAAAATTAGTAGCCAAAGGCCAATTTTGTGGAGCTCAATTTGGAGATCTTTGGACTTCATCCTAGCAACAATTTATGCATTTCATTTGGCATTGAGCATTGAAGGAGAGGTCTGATATATTCTGCAACATTCTGGAAATAAATTACAGTCATAGCAAGGACACCATTGGGGGCTCAAATTTGCTTGTGTGAGCTCATCCTTGCATCGATTCTTCTTCTTGTTTGGTGCGCACCTCTCCTAGGGTCATGGCGATTGTGTTTGGAACTTTGGAGCATGAGCAGGCTTGGAAATGTTGAAAACTATTTTATAATCACCTTGTTGATCAGAATAGGGGCGATTTCCATAGAAGGACAATTTGGCTTGGATATTGAGCATTGGGCATTGCTAATTGTTGCTTCATCATTCATCATCAAGGGCGCCATCAAACAACTAGGTTCCACTATGATTTGTTCATCATATCACTGCATATAGGTTAGTTTATCTTTTCAGCTGTAGGTGTGCATCTATACCAGCATTATCATATTCTGATATCATTGTAAAAGCTAAGAGTCTTGGCCATAATTCATAAGCATTGTATTAGACATTTCATGGCAATTAAGGAGATATAATTTGCTGGTTATTTGTAGTTGTCATTGAGCAATTCTATATCTTGTACTTTGCACACCAACTGTTCGTTAAAATGTCAGTTGGCTATAGGAGAATGTTTTTCATATAGAGGTCATGTATTTGCATCTAAAAAGCCAAAAAGAGATTGCATTTGTATTTAGTTCTTTATATAGACTTTGTGGAGTTAATTTGCAAGCTACTAGAATTCAATTGAAGCCATTTGAAGACAAATAAACAAACTGAAAACTCAGAAACAGCTAGCTGAGAGTTTGCAAGTAAAGTGTTCAACAATATTCCTTGAAGTAAACTTAGGCCAGATTTGAAGGGAATTTTCTAGAGTGGTTTGAAGAAGTGTAAACATTGGTATTTTGGTCTATTCCCTCTCCTTTAAGTGAAAAATCTTGAAGTGTTAGAAGGTTATAGTAACCAAGATCTTTGTTTTGCATTTTGGTAACCCTTAAGATATATATTCCTTGAGAGCAAAAATTTAGATCAGAAGTAGCAAGGGATATTACAATGCTGAAGATTCAGTGAGCAGGGATGAAAAACCCTCATTTCAGTTTTAGAGGCGAATTCATACAAGGTTCGCAGGTGTGCAGATTTGAAGGAATTTATGCAAGAAATTGTTTGAAAAGAATTATATTTCCAAAAGTCACAAATTTATAGATTGCCAGGTATATAGGTACAAATTTATTGATATTTGCAAGCAAAGAATAAATTTGTATGCAATGTGTGCAAGAGTGAAGATATCAGAAAATATTTGTGTGTGTGCGCAAGCGATTAGGAAACAAGGTTTTTTGGTGCTGTGTGTATTGTGAAAGAAGGAATTAAATATTATAATTTATATTTTAATTCCAACTAAGTTTTAATCCGGCCGTACCACATTAAGACTTCCCCAAAGGGAGTACCATATTGGAGACTTGTTTAAATAAGGCAATGCATATTTCTGAAATTGTGAAGACTTCTCACCTCATACGTGGCCTCTATAAGGGCCCACGAAGGCTGGAACCTAAGTCACCAGGTTCGAATTCGACAGCTTTGAATTTCGGATGAAATTCGACAAGGAAAAAATTTGAAAAGTATAAAATTCGGATTAAATTCTCCTTATGTATTTTTTTATATTTTTTTTTATAATTATAAGAAATATATCCACAAAATATAATTATTTAAATCTAAATATTATTGATTAATAAGTATATTTAAATCTATTAAATATTAATTTATTAATATAAATTTAATATATATAAAATAATAAAATATTAATAAGCAAATTATAAATATATAATTATATAATTTACCATAAAATGTAAACATTATTAAGTAAATAAAATACAAAATAATAAAATATTAAATACTAAATAAAATAATAAAATATTAAAGGGCGGGGCCCTAGCTTGGCTAAGTAATTCGCTGCCTCACGGTCATGAGTTCTAGTCTCCCCTGGTAATGAGGGGTCGCCAAATACCGGCCAATGCAAAGTTTACTAAATAGCTTATAGGGTCGTTACCCGATTCCCTAGCCTAAAAAAAAAATAATAAAATAAAATAATAAAATATTAATACTAAATATTAATAAGTAAATTGTAAATATATAATAATATAATTTACCATAAATTGTAAACATTAATAAGTAAATAAAATATTAAATACTAAATAAAACAATAAAATATTAAACACTAAATAAAATAAGATATATAAACTATTATAATTCTGCAATTTGTGGCTAAGCCATATTAAATGGTTTGCAGCCATATAAAATAATAAAATTTATAAACTAAATAAAATAAGCCATATTAAATGTCGGCTTAGCCATATAAAATAATAAAATTTATAAACATAACATATGGTTTATGTTTGGTAATAAACTAACCCTAAAATTAAAAAATAAAATAAAACCTGCCCTTCGACGGCTTGCAATGTTGAATATGTGAAGTTGCAGCCGCAAGTGAGGCATGAGCGGCAACTTCTAGGCTGTAGCGACGGCTTCCGGGCTGCAGGACGAGTTGAAGGCTACAGTGACGGCTTCCAGGCTGCAGGATGAAACGCAGGAGTTGCTGAAAGGAAACACAAATGTAGAAAATCACTACCATTTTTATAACAAAAAGCCTTAAAAAAAACGTTTTATCAGTTTTGAAAAAATAAAAAATGCAACCGTACGAATTTATTTCAAATCTCAACGAATTTCTTTTGTTTTTTTTGAAATTCGACGAATTTTGAATTTCAAGTTGATATTCAGCCGAATGCGGTGACTTAGGCTGGAACCACTTCCTTAGGGTGTATTGCAGCTTATATTAGCTGCTGTTCAAGCCTTTGATTCTGCCATACAGCAATATGGGGATCCGTACTATGCTAGAAAGGGACCATACAGCCATAAAGGAAAACAAAGATCATTTGTGATTGGAGTTTGACTATTCAGACTTTCAGGTCAGCAAGTTAATATTTAAATATTGAAGTGTTTATCAAGGTTAAAAAGCTGTATACAGTTTTCTGAATATATACTTTTGTAACAGCAGTATAATGAACAGATGCAAACTGTTTGTCATTATGTCTCTCTAACTATATGAATGTCAAGATTGAGTTTAATGATAGAAAATATGTTATGATAGCATTGAACAAATTGTGCAAGTGTTTATATTCATAAACTCTTTCATATTCATTTACATCCAACTATTTGACGAAATATTAATAAGCTTGCATTGTGAAAATTGGCAAGTTTGATCAAATATTTGCACAAATATAATCACAGTTGCATGATTATATATGACAATTGCAAAAGTTGAGAAAATATTCCACTGGGGATATTACACTTGAAGTGAGGTTGCATGGAGACTTCCTACTAGTCAAGACCTTGATTCTCCAAGGTATGAAATGACAACAAAGTTATATTGGATTGCGAGCTGGGTGTTGTACCCAAACCAAATTTTTTGCTTCATTGAGGCATTTTGCTTAAAATAGTCTAAACCTTGCTAAAATGATGTCAAATACAGTTTTTGGGCAATATCAAGCATGGAGTTTTGTCAGTGTTTTGTCAGTCAAAGGCAATATCCATTGATCAGAACCTAAATCAAAGACTCAAAATGAAGCATTTCATGATGGAGGAGCATTTCACGACAATGATTATACCTTTGTATGGTCATTTTAGTGACTAAGACAAGGATTTCAGTGGTTAATTTTTGAAGATTTCTCAACGAAAAGCAAAATTGCGCCCCTGTAGCTCGGGGGTGCCCTTCTTTTTGAAGGCCTAGATTTTGTGGTAAATGCTCATGACTATAGTCAAACTCTTCAAAATTACTCCAGTTATCCGATGAGCTATCCTACGAGGCTATCCAAGACTTGTAACTCCGGTAACTAACGTCAAAAGTTGAGGATTCCAGAGGTTGCAAATTGCAGAAGCTTGTCACTTTTCAGCTTTTGCGCCCCTGTAGCTCAAGGGCGCACTCTTTAAAGGAGGGATAGATCTTGGTGTTCCTGATTATTGATGCATTTGATCTTTTCATGACTAGTCTGCCTTTCCGACGAGCTATCGAATGCAGTCATCTGAGTCCCAGAGCTCCGGCAGTCGACGTCAGAAGATGAGATTACAAAGAGAGTTCATATCACAGTACTTCCTCAAAGGTGAAATTGCGCCCCTGTAGCTCAGGGGCGCCCTTCAAAATGACCCTTGAGATGGTAGAGTTTGCAAATAACATTTTCCTGACATCTGTGCTACTCTAGTCCGGTTTCGCAACACACCAGTTAGCCTGTCAGTCCGATATTCTAAGAGATCGTGGCAGAGATTTTACCAAACACGTAAATCAGAGGGTGGAGAAACATGAGATATATATTGTAATTTTGTAGGCCAAGGACGCCTAGCCTTTAGGCCTGTCAAATGAGGTTATTGACATTCGAAGTCTTCACGGGACTTGTACGCAATTACTCCATCTATCCAATGAGCCCAGCCGTCAACCTCTGGGATTTGGCAAACGCTCGTACGTGCGAGATCTTTGGGAAATACTGTAAAACGAAAACAGCTCAGAAAATGGCTAAGTTTGGTCGTCTATTCCATCTTGGGAAAGGCGCCTTTCTATTTGAGGTCTTAGAAGCAGTTTTTTTGCTTCGTCACCTCTAGAGACGTCTCTTGTAGGTCTTTCTGGCTATGCGTAGAAACAGACAGTGCTCGAATCAGGTCATCCCAACTCTAGATATCAGAGGTCAAAGTAGGGCATCTGGTTGAGAGTTGTACTTTCGTCAAAATGGTGTTTGTGCCTTTTCAGGCCAAGGGCGCCCTTACTTTAGGGGTCCTTAATGCAGCTTTCAGATGCCTTGCGTATATTTGTTGGATGCGGAATACCTCTAGTCATGCAGTAAGCTTGTTAGCCAGTCAGCAGGGTTCACCGTTCGTTGTCAGTAGCCGTTTGAAGCATCAGATGGCAGTATGGAGAAATGGTTGTCTGGTACCTAAAAATCAATTTAATCAAGGGCACCTAATTCTTTGAAGTGTTAAATGATGGATTTTGCAGTGACGACTTCTAGCAGACATTTCTTCATTGCTCTGCAGGCTTCGTAATGAATACACCTACTTAGTCTCAGCATCACCTGGTCACCCAGAAATTAGTGTCGAAGATGGCTAGTTGTAATTTTGTAGTCAGCTACAAAATAGGAAGTTAGTAAAAAACGTGATATCTTGAGCAAATGGACGCCTATGAGGGCAAATGAGGACTTTTCAAAATCAGTGAAGTTCGTTGGACAAGCCCAAATGCTTTACATGGTTTGTCAACTAAATAAAATAATATTAAATTTTCAAATTGCATGCCAGCATGAAAGGTGGCGATTTTGTCCAATAAACTATTTTTGGCGCCCCTTTGTGTTGTAAGATGAAATTCGCATGTGATTGGCAACTGAATATTATTTTATTATTTTTTATTCCGAACTCCGACTCAGTGTCAGTGTAACTAGAGGGGGTCCAATCAAAAGCCTTTTATTTCAGTTGAGGTTTTTTAGTCTTGCGGTCAACAATATGGTGCGAATTCTCTTTATTTAAGCATGGCACCATCATTAAAGATTCATTCAGCTTAAGAAATTCGCATTTCTTCAGAGCAGAGGTGAGTTTTCACAGGTTGGGCGAATTTATCATCATTTTCCAGTGGCGATTTCATCAAACAATTCTTTTTGCAAGTTCAAGTTCACATTCATCAACAAATTTGAAGATCAAAGGGCGATTTTCACAGAAGAAAATATAAAAAACATCTTTCTCCTCTTTGATTCTCAAATTTCTCTCAAATTTCAATTCGCATGTTCTCGAAGTTGGCAGATTTTGGCAAGTCTGATCATCTGGATCGTTTCTATATAGCTTCCTCGAATTAAATTCATGTGCTTGGATTTTTAGGAATTTTTAACTCTAGAGCATCTGTTTTTGAGTTTCTAATTTTCTCAACTAAAAATTCTCTGCATGGTCGAGTAGAAGTCAAATTTTCGCATTTGTGACGTTCTGGGTTGTCTTAGAATCTTTTTCTAGACAAAACCCATATCTTAGATTTTTTGCCGAAAATAACTCTTCAATAGGCTATTTTTAGCCTCAGTAGGCTATTTTTAGCTTTCTAGAAATCTTGTCAGAACATAGTCAAGTTCACAGTCAACAGGCGAGTTTTTCAAAATGCAGTACACTCAGCTCGAATACAGGACCAAATCAGTACTTACTCACGACTTCATTGGGACAGTTGAGACGAATCTCCATAAGGTGCTCCCAGAAGCAGTCCTAGATCCAGTTAAGATCAGAGATTCGATTATTCAAAACATTCAGCAGTCCGAGTTATTAGAGGCCGCTTCCATGCCTATCTCAGTTCATTGTGTTGAGTTCGTGATGTCTTGTATTAAGCATTACAACTCTGCTACTCGTGAGATAGTGTCAATAGATGGACGAGTTATTTGCAGTCTCAAGCCTTTGGACATTGAAAGAAGTTTTGGTATCCCTCAGCACCCGAACAGTCTGGTTATTTCTATGGAGCTGTGCAAGCATGCATTCAACGTTGATGTGGACAAGTGCCAGAGCAAAATGGCAGAATGATGGTTAAAGCAAGCGAAGAACAAATTGCCAAACAATGTGGGTCGTGGTGAGTACAAGGATGAGTACTCGATTCTAATTACACTCTTGAATCGTGTCTCAGGTCATTCACATGCAAATGTTTTCCAGCCTTGGATGTATTACATCATTGGTCGCATCATATCTGGGCAGGAGCATTATGACTGGGCATCCTTCATCAGCGATATTATCCACAAGCAGATCACCAGTTTCCTAGTTGCTCATGAGTTTCACATGTGTTCTTATCTCGTGTACTTGATCGCTTATCAGGGTCAGTTCCGAGGACTAAACACCATGGGCATTCTCAGTGTTCAAAAAGTCTATCACTATTATGATCAGCTTGAGTTCACTAAGGCTGAACGTCATTTCAAGCGTGTTCACAAGGCTTTTCTAACTTATACAGTGAGAAATTTGGACCAAGAGTTGCACGTTCGTATCTCAGCAGTTGCTAGAGCAGCGATGGATGGTTGGGCGGACTGGTTTATTCAGTTCCCAACATACACTTATATCCGAGTATATGGATTTACAAGAAATCCAGCTATGCTTCCACGTTATCCTTCAGATAAGACAGTTTTTATGGAGTTCCTGAGGCAGTCGCATGATGTTCATCGTCATTTACGTCGCAAGCACAGACCAACTGCCAATTTTCCTTTTCAGTTTGGAATATATTGGTGCAAGACGGCAGTTGATGCCAAAGCTGTAGGACAGGAGCTCAAGAGATATCATCTCAAGTATCTTGTTGAGGTACGTGCCTATGATCTTTGGGGTCATTACACAACTCGCCTTGCTAGATGCGCATATCATAAGCCTTCTATGGAGGATTATTGGGCAAATTGCATGGATGACTTCGAGGTTCGCAGACGTAGCTACGGCCGCTTCTCTCTCACATAGATTTATGTTTTCTTGTCAGAAGATGTGGGAGGTTTATCAGATGATGAGGGAGAAGTTCTTCCTCAATCTTTCAGAGAGCAGGTTGACACAGCCGCTGCCAGCAGTTGATTGGTACGCTAAGGAGTACGCAACAGTAAAAGAGAGGTCAAGTAGAGTTATTCAGAACAATATACTTTACCTTGACAGCAAGAAGACCAGGAAGGTAAGTGTGCCTAGAGCAGAGCTGCCAGTGGTGGAGCCTTCGCTACCTTCCTTGTTGAAACCAAAACAGAAGAAGAGGAGTAATCCTCCTAAGAAAGGTCAAGCGCCAAACAATGCAAAAGGCAAGGCGCTTGCCATTGATACACGTACGAAGCCTGAAAGACAGCCTATCACAGAGCCAATTCAGAGGCCAATTCAGAGTCCGCTAGTGCCTGAGGTTCAGCCTCAAGTTTCTATACCAGTTTCGAAGCAGTCACCAGCCCCAATTCACATTGAATTGGATTTAGACTCCCCATCTCGCAGTAGTTCCTCTACATATTCACTCTCGTCACAACCTCCTGTTGCTAGTACAAATCCTTCCAGTAGCATTAGCCAAGACCAGTCTTGGATTGAAAATCAACTAGGAAGGAAGAGGAGGCAGCCATCCTATGTCCTTAATCATTCAGATTTTGATCAGGTTTACCAGGATGTGCCAGACAAGAGGATCAAGAACATGGTCCACATGGAGAGGAATACTGATATGGAGATCGTCGTTGAGACTGCTATACCTCCACAGGGGAAGAGCTTGGATGAGTTGGAATCTCAGGACTTTGAGGTTATCACAGTCAACCTTGGTCGTAGCACACGCCAGACTCAGGTTGATTTCCTACAGGTTGCTACAGACAGTGCCAGGGATAGAATGCTGAAGGACGAAGAAGATAAGGCAGCCCTCAAGGCTGAAATCAGACAGCTTCGTCAGTATATTTCTAGCCTTGTACACAGGTCAGATGTTACCACCACACTCCCGCCGATGCTTGAGCCTCCAGCAGAATAGGGCCAACTTAATCATTTAGTTGCATATGGCAAGCATTTGGATGAATGGGAGGAGGAGTTTGTTGCTAGAGGCCATTCTATGCTTACAGATTTATATCAGTTGCGGTACAATGCACGAGAGCTTTGTCTACGTCTCCAGGATGAGGAGCAAGACATGGCGATTAATAGACCCCGGGATGAGATTATGATTGCTCACCTGAGTATGGCATATGACTCAGTCACAGATGCAGAAGATAAAGAAGCTATCTACTCTTGGAAAACACAGTTGGTTTTCAAGGCAAAGATAGAGGAAACTATGGCGTCAAAGTTGGCTGAGAGTAGAGAGCACGTTACTAGTGCACTCCGGTTTGTGAGGACTTTAGTATCTCGCTTACCGTGCCGATATCAGATTGAGGGTGGTGCGTATGTTGAGCTTACTGACGTACAGTCAGAGCTCATAGCACTCACTCATACTATTTTTAGTGGGGAGACCATTGGCTGTAAGATTAATCAGCTTACAGTCATGTCAGCATTGTTCGATGAAGCAACCAGGAGCAGGGGTGAACTTCAATCCCAGATCACAGCTGGTGAGGACATGTTGCGCAGGCATAGCATTCTTCGACAGAGTATCATAGCTCCAGACAGTGATGTAGTTAACAATCTCGTTGAGGGATTGGTTGCTCGATGAAATATTCCCCATTAATTTTTTAAATTAACATTCAAATCAGCAACCAAACACTGATTAGCGTTAGCTCCAAAATGTAAACCAGCAAAGAAGATAACTCTAACCAAGAATGTTCACCAAGATCCCAATGTGGGCGAGGTGATAGCATATGGTCAGAGGATCATTAGGCATAAACAGAGCTGAAAGTACAATTCATCTGCTGGTGCAGGCATCCACAAGCGGTGGGGATACTCCACTTATTCAGTGGGTGAGATTATTACATTATTAAAGGCGGCAAGCCAGCCATTTAAATCCTCACTTCCACTTATTAACATGGGGGGAATACAATCCACACAACCACTTATTTAGTGGGGGGAAACTTACAATTAAGAAAGATGATTATTTAAACTCAACCACTCAATCGTGGGAGTATGAAATTTAAACTAATTGCAGCAAATAAAATAAATAGCTGTTAGTACTACTAATCAGCTTTACAATGAATTAAACAGCTGCAAATAAGAAAGATATGCTTCCAAATCAATCAATGGTTAGAGTAACACTTCCTCTAACTCTTACAATACAATAATGATATAGAAATGAAGCTCAAACCAGCATTATATCAAAAACTAACAAGTCTGATCAGAAATAGAGAATACAGAAAATCAGACCAGCAAACTGTACATCAATGAAATGCACATAACTTTATCAATTTACCTCCAAATTGAGTGAAATCAATTGCAATGAACCTCTGGAGGATAGGCGCCCATGTCATGATGATGAAACAGCTTCAAAAAGCAACCATTAATTTACTTGCACAATTCCCAATGCTCCCAACATGGTACGACTCTTGAGAAGGGCGATTTAGCAAATAAAAATCAAAGACTTGGAAATAAATTCCAATCTCTTGTGGAAGGGGTCGCCTTGGGTCTAGAACCACTTTGCAAACATACCCAGAATGATATTTAATTTGCTCAAAAAGCTGTTAACAAAAAACACTTTCAGCTGTAGACAAACCAGCAACTCCAAAATGATAAAAACTCTCAAAATTCTTCAAATTAAATTCTGATCTTCTGTGGGAAGGGGTGCCCATGTACTAGGAATCAATTTCTTCAATACCCAGAAGCACATAAAAAACATACAAAAAGTTGTTAATGAAAACCTCCTTCAACCATGATATGACCAGCAAACACAATTCTGAAAATTATTATCAAAAACTACAAAATCTTCAACTTTGAAACTCAATGTGCACTTCTGGATGAAGCACACTCTCAATCCACCATCTAGGGAACCATAGTTTCAGGCCCGAAGAATGGAGTCAAATTGCTAAGCTTTCCCTTAGCCTGGATTCTGGATTTCAAACCAGCAGCATAACTTTACAATATTTCCAAAGATAATCAGCTCTTCAAACAGCAGCAATATATAAGCTTCAATTGGCAAATGAAGCAACAAGAGACTCTTCAAATTCCAAGAAGTTGAATCACTTCAACTTCCAAAAGGAATGCCACTTTAAGCATTTCACTTTTTGAAATAATAAAATATTAATCAACCTCTTTTAGGCATCCAACTTCACTTTGCAACAATAAAGCATTTAATAATTCATTAAATGCACCATTGACCCCTTAATGACCCCCTTTTAAAAACAACATGAAGTGATCATTCCTAGGCGTGGGGGTACAACTGAGAAACATAAAAATGACTAAGTATAAAACTTAATCCATGGAGATAACCAAAGCCAAACTGAAACTGAAGGATAGCAAAATGACTTGAGCTGAATTGCTGATGATGCTACTGCCAAAATTAGACTTACTAAAAATAGCCAACTGCTATAAATAGTAAGTTCACATCAAAACAACAGAAAGCCAAACTGAACATTGAACTGCAAAGGATTGAACTGCTGCTAGACAGATACTGCCAAAAGATAGACTTGCTAAAAATAGTGAACTGCTATAAATAGTAAGTCTGCACAACAACCTCAGAACGCCAACTGAGCAGTATCTGAAAGAGGAAACCCTAATTTTCCACCTCAGCTTAGCCTACGGATTTCCGGAAATAGGCTAAATCCAAATGAAGAGTGTAGGGCCAAAATGGGGACATTACAGTCCGCCCTTCCCAAAATTGCTTGTCCTCAAGCAATGCCATCACACTCCAAAGAAACAATTTGATCTTTACCATGCCAAATAGGATCCCAGGGTCCCAAATCATCCTAGGAGAAGGATAGCACCAACTGATGTAAGCACTGCACTGCTGGATGCCAACACAAGAAATCACTAGATTAAAATTAAACTGAAACATCATGGGAATAAATTCTAGAAGACCATCATTGGCTTCATCATCTTCAACTGTGGAATAGAAAACCCAAGTGATACCAGGATTCCAAATCTTTCTCAGGAACACCGTTCCTCTAATCCGTTGTGCTACTCTGATTAAAACAATTGAATACTCAAAGTGGATCAACATGTCACAATCCACAAAAGACAATGCACCAAACATGTTAGTGCCCGGGTCCCATATCAGTCTGTAGGACCTCCAAATCTTGTTGTCATAATTCTGATCAGCAACAAAAATATTTTCAAACATGCTTCTAAACCAATGCCAAAACAAGAGCAACACTCCACACTCCATCCCTATCCAAGAGGATGCACAATGCTTCCTTTGAAGCAAACTAATTTCACTGAAAGAACTCCAAGAAATATTCACATGTCTCACATCAAGAGTCTCAATTTGACAAATCAAATCAGCTAATAACTCGCTGTCCCAAAAAGTAATTAATGACTTGGTACCACAAAATTCATTGTCAACCATCAATGAACAACCCATACTTGAACTTTGACCATACTGAAACATTCCCTTGCTCATTTGTGACAGAAATTCAATCCAAATAGGAGGTGGAGAGGCCTGGAAATGAAATAACCAGCTTCCTAAGAGGTCTGAAATAATCATCTTGAGATCTGATTTTTGGAAAATCAGCATCCAAGAAGACAAACAGCAGCTGCAACACAAGAATTTTTTATCAAAATGAGCATAACTGCTCATGAACCACACTGGTGGCACCTTTAGCAAGAGACCCCATGCCACCACAAACCAACTTCTGATCATATTTTCTTCCCAGAACACCAATGTATGATCAGAAATAAAGAGGCAATGACATAGAAAGAAGGGAGCAGCAAACATAAAACAGAATTTTTGACACTTATCTCTCCATCCAACCTTCTTTTTATGCATTCCATTCTTCAAAAGAAAATGCTTGAGATCCCAAACACTGATTTTCAATTGAAGACATTTTCCAACACATAAGCAAATGGTCACAACTACACTCTGAATATTATATGCTGGTCTATCTATTTTGAAATTACCTTCTTCCCAAGTAATGCCAGGATCCCAAACTAACAACCATGAAGAACCACTTCTCAAACTGATAATTGCTCTCACACGAATCCTTTGATTCACTCGTTCCATCTGCAATGCCACTTCTTGAAATTCCAAGAAGTATTCAACCAACCTTTGTTCATTGAAGAAATCAAATCTAGAATCTTGTGATATGACTTGCCGGAAAGATTCCATGAATCCTTCATCAAATACAATTCTGAAATCTATCACTCTAAGAGAAGATGGTGATGAACTAAAATCTGATATGAGTCTCACAAGCATCCTCATCAAAAAATAAATTAAACCTTCATCAACAAACCCATCAACTCTTTGTTGATGAACAATAAGAATGCCTTCATTTCTTTGTGTTTCAAGAGTTACCAATTCTTGCTGAATGGTTGCACTAGGAGCAGCAGTAGATTCAACTTCGTGCAACTCACGTATTAACTCTCCAATGCTGGAAGACAAACTCAAATCCCCTTCTTCAGTAATCTCTGAAGCAATTTCTTCGTCATTTTCAAAAAGAGGATTTACATAAACCTTACTAGAACCTTCTTCATACAAGAGATTGTCAAAAGCTTGATAAGCTTGAGAATTTGAATGCTTTGGTCTCTTAGGACAGCATTCCAAATCATATGTTTCTTGTATGAGATCAAACTCATCAAGAATTTCTTGAAGCTCCTCTGCTCTTCTTCTATTTTCTTGCTCCCATGAATATTGAACAGCAGAAATCTGATTCTCTGCTTCAATTAGAGTCTCATGCACTTCTTGCAACTTTGTTTTGGTAAGCTCATGCCACTCCAATGCCTTGTCAGCAATATTGGCCACTATGTCTTTGTTACGAATGATGTGCAAAAGACTAGATTTAATTTCCTCCAAGGCAAATTTAATGGACTTCATGTCATCAATAGAAATGCAACATACAACTTCTCCCCTAGGCACATCATAAATCATCTGTTCTACATGTCTATGAATTCTATCAAGATTTGACAAAATTTGAATTCCATTATCAGCAATGTGTGAACTTGAGCTGCAATCATTATATACTGGCTGAGATGATGTAGAACAACTTTGATAGATAAAGATTTCAAAAATGGTTTGAGTTGTACTCTTCAACTTGTCTTGCATGTGATGAATACTCTTCATCATTCCATCCATAGTGCCTTCCAATTCCTTAGCTTTTTGTCTTAGCTTGATTTCCGGTGAAGAAAAATCTGCCTTATAACTACTAGAAACTTCACCTTCCATGTCTCCTACACATGATTCAAAAGAATTGATCAAATCAACTTTGAAGTGGGAAGAGACTTCATCTTCCTCTTTCTTCTTCTCCTCCTTGACTTGACTTTCAAACCAACATTCTCTAGAATTGTGAAGAAGCAAATTGCTGATTGAACACATATCTTCTACTAATCGAACTTCTCTTTCATTTGGATCTACACTTATGGCCTCTTCATGCATCTTTGTTTCAACTTTTGTTTCCAAAAGTTTTTTCTTTGAATCTTCAACATGAGGCTTCTTAACACAAGTCAACTCACTGTTCTCCTCTGTAGAAAACAAGAGTACCTCACTAGTCTTCAAGGCTTCCACTGACACATTACATTCTTTTACAGAATGCTTGGATGAGTGCAAATCCGTAGATACCCCTTGAACTTTTGCAATGTCTTCAAAGGGATTCCAACTTTCATCCTCCTCTTCAACTTCGGAAATCTCCTCTTTGTTCACAACAGTCTTCTTCAAAAATGGTTTCAACTTATCTTCACATTGACTGAAAATTTCTTTAACTAACAAATCAGCAGTGGGAGAAATCTGCTCTTCACGTTTATAAGCATCCAAGAGAAGAGTTTGGACACTTTCAGGAAGACTATCAGCTTCTTTAATTGTAGAGATTAGAACATTCATGACAGCTGCAAGCATACTCTCTTCTTGCTCACTCCAGGTCGAGCTGAAAAGATAATTAAACAAGTGATAAATCTGATTCTCCATCTCAAATTCTATCAACAAGATGCAAGCACCAACTTCAGAAAATGTTTTTAAAATAGCAGCTCTTCTTGGAAACAAGCTACTACCAGTTTCATCCAAATCTTGAAAACATTCCACTATCATCTTTAATATGATCTTCATAGTTTCATCATCATAGGGCAACTGGGGAATTACAATTCTCATTATCTCCATGAAACAAGAAGAAATCAGCAGCTTGGTTTCTTCATCAGGATGCCCCAACCAATAGGGCTGATTCAAAGTATTCACTACAGGAGCTAGTGCCAACTCCATTTTCTCTAAAGGTGATTGCTTCACACGTCTCAAACATTGTTCTAACAAATGAAGAATGTTCTCTTCATTTTCTCTTGACTGAAATTCTTTACCAAGTCTCTTTCCAGCCATAAAGAGAGTCTCTGCCAACTTCATCTCTTCTTCATTAGCCATGCCTAACTGCCAACTTCTGGATACCACAAGGAACCAAACTAGAATCTGCTCTAACTTTCGGTGTAGTACCGAAGATCTTTGTCACTCAACTGTTTAAACATGTAGCACTGATCACAGGATGGCAGGATCTTCTGCTCTGATACCACTGAAATATTCCCCATTAATTTTTTTCAAAATTAACATTCAAATCAGCAACCAAACACTGATTAGCGTTAGCTCCAAAATGTAAACCAGCAAAGAAGATAACTCTAACCAAGAATGTTCACCAAGATCCCAATGTGGGCGAGGTGATAGCATATGGTCAGAGGATCATTAGGCATAAACAGAGCTGAAAGTACAATTCATCTGTTGATGCAGGCATCCACAAGCAGTGGGGATACTCCACTTATTCAGTGGGTGAGATTATTACATTATTAAAGGCGGCAAGCCAGCCATTTAAATCCTCACTTCCACTTATTAACGTGGGGGGAATACAGTCCACACAACCACTTATTTAGTGGGGGGAAACTTACAATTAAGAAAGATGATTATTTAAACTCAACCACTCAATCGTGGGAGTATGAAATTTAAACTAATTGCAGCAAATAAAATAAATAGCTGTTAGTACTACTAATCAGCTTTACAATGAATTAAACAGCTGCAAATAAGAAAGATATGCTTCCAAATCAATCAATGGTTAGAGTAACACTTCCTCTAACTCTTACAATACAATAATGATATAGAAATGAAGCTCAAACCAGCATTATATCAAAAACTAACAAGTCTGATCAGAAATAGAGAATACAGAAAATCAGACCAGCAAACTGTACATCAATGAAATGCACATAACTTTATCAATTTACCTCCAAATTGAGTGAAATCAATTGCAATGAACCTCTGGAGGATAGGCGCCCATGTCATGATGATGAAACAGCTTCAAAAAGCAACCATTAATTTACTTGCACAATTCCCAATGCTCCCAACATGGTACGACTCTTGAGAAGGGCGATTTAGCAAATAAAAATCAAAGACTTGGAAATAAATTCCAATCTCTTGTGGAAGGGGTCGCCTTGGGTCTAAAACCACTTTGCAAACATACCCAGAATGATATTTAATTTGCTCAAAAAGCTGTTAACAAAAAACACTTTCAGCTGTAGACAAACCAGCAACTCCAAAATGATAAAAACTCTCAAAATTCTTCAAATTAAATTCCGATCTTCTGTGGGAAGGGGTGCCCATGTACTAGGAATCAATTTCTTCAATACCCAGAAGCACATAAAATACATACAAAAAGTTGTTAATGAAAACCTCCTTCAACCATGATATGACCAGCAAACACAATTCTGAAAATTATTATCAAAAACTACAAAATCTTCAACTTTGAAACTCAATGTGCACTTCTGGATGAAGCACACTCTCAATCCACCATCTAGGGAACCATAGTTTTAGGCTCGAAGAATGGAGTCAAATTGCTAAGCTTT
>VDFB02050124.1:0-74169 GCA_007258455.2 Sequoia sempervirens | reverse complement strand
GGAAAGGATATTTTTTCATAATTTTTTTTTGCATATTTATATTTAAATTAATTTTAAGTCACTACAACTATAATTTGGACATATGTGTTTTTCATATAACACAACTTTTTGTGTATATATCGAAATCCAATTTTTCTTTTTTGGGTTAAACAAGGACATCAATACCTATGGAATGGGTATTTTTTGAATTTTTTTACAATGGTTTACTATTTTTCCACCTTTGCACAACAAAGAGCTTGATGTTTAGAGAAAAACCTATTTTTAGTAAAAATTAAAAATTAACTACATGATAAAATTAAGATATATCAAACCTATAATTGTTGGAAAGCTCATTTTGAGGGTTACAATCTTGCAAAATATAATTTTCAATTGATGTTATTTAATCCCTCAAAAGGTAAAGAAAAAGTGGGTTTTTTCCAGCACTTTGATAGGTGTGAAGGAGACTCCATTGTGGGTATGGTTTAATACTAGAGGGGTTATATCCAAGGGAGTTTGATCTAAGGGGGTCTTATCTATCCCTCTTTAATTAAAACCATTTATATGGAGCCTCTCAAGACCTAAATCATTATTTTTTCTAAAAACAATGATTTTAGGAAAAAATCAGCACGTCCCAAAAGTGAGACACAGTATTATGATTTCACCCTTGAGTGAGATAGAGGGAGAAAGATGATACAACTTGTTGATTACTAAAATATGACATGCTAATCACCAAAATTTGGCTATTTGAAAAATTGTAAGATCTTTCAAAAATTAGAATTTGAATTATAATTCCTAGAGATATGGAACCACTCTCAAACATCCTAAAACTATAAACATGAAATATAACTTAATGTATAAGAAGGTAAATATCCATATGTAAATGTTTATTTCATGTATATAGTTTCCCTTAAAGATAACAAGAAGAAAGAGAAAAAAAAAAGAGAATAAAAAATCAAAGTAGACCAAAACATAAGCGTGTTATAATGTGCTCGCATTATGGTAGTGCTTTTTTGAATTAAAAAAAATGCATTTTTTGAATTCAAAAAACATGCAGTTTTTGAATTCAAAAATGTTTTCTTTTTGAATTCAAAAATGTTTTCTTTTTGAATTCAAAAATGTGGGATTTTTGAAATTCAAACCATAATGTGAGTGAGTTTATAATGTTATTGCATTTTGGATTGGTAGTGACCAAGCCTAGGCTGTCATTACCGACCCATAACACGAACATTTTTTAGTAAAAAACATTTGTGTTTTCACTATTTTGGGATGAAAAAGTGAATTTTTCAATTTTTGGTCCCCCATCTTTCTACACCCACCCCAAATCCCTATAAATTTAAGAAGTTACCATTTCTTCATATTGTAACCAAGACTAAAAAGACCTTACAATCACTTCTCAACCAATCACATATAAAATTACCACCTATGTGAGAAAATAAAAAAGGAAAAAAGTACAAATGTGCCTTATTGTGCATATCATAGAACACTTGGGATCTTACTAATTAGTTTCATTCTTTAAAGAAGGTATTCAAATCTTTTGATATCATTATATATCTTCTTCACAATATAATAGCTTAGCATGCACACACTTTCATCCTTTCAATGTGATAGAAGTAGAATCTTAGCATACTCACTATAACATGTATTATAATTTATGAAAATAATTTTTCATATTTCAAGGGGATATATATCATTTATCTTGGCTCATCCTTGTCCTACACTTGGGGGAAAGGGTTAAGTAGCCTTGTCATAGTATGAAACTTGTCATAGTCCCTTTGGTTAGTTTTTTTCCAACCATATATACATAATAGGAAAGATTGGGATCTGGATGCCCTAGTTTAAGTTGACTCACATGTGACATGCACTTATTTCTTTTCTTTCTATGTTCTTTGTTATTGAATGTGTTTAATATGATATCATATATTGTGCTTCTTCAAGTGTCTTTATTTTTATTAGCTTTCTTTGGATGACCCTTGTCACTTGATTTGTGCAAGGATATAAAGGAAGTGAACTTGTTGTGGCATTCTTCCATTTGTTTATTCATTATTCTATATATCGTAAACCTTTTATTTCTTTGTCTTGTGTTTTACTTTTGGGGGTGATACAAGGCATCGAGACATTTAGGTATCTTCCATGTTGACCCAAAAGATCTTTATTTTTATTTCACTCTTTGTGTGTCATTCTTCCATTGTGTTTGTTGTTCTATGAGTATTTGGGGAATTAAAATACTTTCAAGCTCTATTAGTTCATTGTAGCAAAGAAATATACTAAGCTCAAATTCATGGATCCCTTATGTGACCTTCCTTATATTGGTTATTGCATATGTATTTGGGGGCAAGTCCTATTCATGAGATAACTTTATTTGGAAACATATCATTAGCATAAGGCTTTCCAAATAAGCTCTCATGTCCCTTATATCATTTTTCATTTATCATTTTTCTACTTTAAAGTAACTTTTCACATCATGGTGTTTAGCAATTTATTTAAAGTGGGGCCACACATTGGAATTATTTTTTAATAAATGGGGTAAAAAATTATTCACTAAAAAAAAGGTACAAAGAACAAGATTAAAAGAATCCAAGGCCCAAAGGGCACACTTGACCACAAAGACCAAAGAACACAAGCCCCATAAATAGGAAAGCCAAAACCTATTCATAGAACATAAATATCCTCATGAATCAACATCCTCAATCTATCAACATAATCACTAGGAAGATGAACCCTATCATCAATCTTCCAATCACCCCTAAACCTTGAATCCCATTTTAGAAATAAAATCAATTGAAAATTGTTCAACTCACTTGGAATATGAACAAAGGACACCATATCAAGAAAATTTCATAGCTAGTGAATTTTTTGAACAATCGCCATCAATTGCCAATTCACCCCTTCAAAACTCTCCTCGTTTAATAGATTAATCATGATTTGTGAATTTGATTCACAAAAACCCTTGCACCAGTCTAGAGTGCAAGCCTTTTCTAAGGAAAAAAGAATAGCTAAGTCCATAATATTATTATATTTATGGCCTTGATACTTAGAAAAGAAGAAAAAGGTAGTTCCATAGCTATCTCTACCCACTTCTCCCACACTAGCATGACCTAGATTTCCTCTTGAAGAACCATCAGTATTATTTTCAAGATCCCAGTAGGAGGCAAGGATCACCTACCTTCTCTCTAGACATTCTTGGTAGACATTCCTTTCTTTGGAGGAATTCCACATTAAGTTAAGGCCATTCAAACCCAATCCTTCTAGCACCACAACCACCCTATCATCCAGAGGGGCTCCAACCTCACATCTAGCTAAAATAATCTCCTAAAGAATTCTAATAATCCATTGCCAAACTTACAGAATTGTTAGCTTTGTTTCTTGAAAAATCCTATGATTCCTTTCCCACCAAAGCTACCAAAGAATGCATGATGACCCAATAGTCAACACCATCTAGGGAGGGGAAGAGTGAGTGAGGGGCCTCCCCAAAGACCTCCAAAAATTAAGAATTTCTCTACACATGTACCAAAAGTGCTAGATAAACCTGGAGAAAGCAACATTGGAAAAATAAGTGTGTAGAAGAATCCTCATTTCTGCCATAGAGGAAAGATATGGAGGAACCCTAAAAGCCCTTCTTTAGAAGATTATCGAGGAACCTTTTGTGAGAAACTAACCAAAGAAATAATTTGTGCTTAGGCCACAAAAATCTATTCCATATCTCCTCCTATCCAATTGATGATACCCAATAGGCATCGAGTAAAATCCTTTAGGATTAGGAGCCTAAGAAAAGATATCACTTTGGTGCAAAGAGCTAGAGATTCTCTCTACTAAAATCCTATCCAACTTAGCATGATCCTCTTCTAATCCTCCTACAGGACAAAAGAGAGAATATTTCCACTTAAGCATGTCCACCTGACCCAAACACCCCACAACTTTGAAATCACTCACCCTTTTCCATCCATCCTCCTAAAATTACAAGCCCAGATTCTATAAATGAGCATAGGAGGAAAATATTTGGGGATTACCATCCTATGAATCAAGCCAAAAAATAGTATCCTCCTCATGAAAAATCTAGAACAAACCTTGCTTAATTAGGCTAGCTCCTCTCTTAAATGTATCCCAAATAATAGAGCCCTTGCCATCCAAGGATCATCTAGGAATACCTTTATCATCAACACTTCTCAAGTTAGCATTGAGGATTTTGTCTTGGTGTTGATCCTAATTAGTATAGCACCATCAATATAGTTTGGCCACCAAATCCTGACCAATCATATCTGCCTGTCAAAGATATAGAACACCCAATTGAATAGACCTATAAATAGAGTCCCACTTAACCAAACCCCACTTCTTGTAATCCAATATGCTAGCGTAAATTAACTTCCTAGAGATAGTATCAAGCTCTATAACAAAACTAGTAGAAGAAACTTGAACAATACACCTATAGATAGGAAGCACCTGGACCACTATCTTTAAGAGCATAATCATCCTAGTATAAGATAAGAACCTAATAGTACAATGATTAGTTCATAACCCCTAAACTTATCTAGAATACAATACCAAGTACCTCTTGCTATAGGGGACACATAGTGGGGAACACCCAAAATAAACAAAAGGAAGTGTTGGAATGCAACAATCTACTGAGAGGGGGGCTGAATTATTAGATCTATAAAAATATAGCCCTAAAAATACTATGTATATTAGTTCCTTTTATACTTTTATGTTTTGATTAAATTTTAATTTGTAGAAACACATAGATACATAAAAAAGCATCACACAACACAAGATATACATGGAAAACCAAAGATGGGAAAAATCACTATGAGAAATGTTGCTAGGATCTACTATCCTAATCCAACCTCACATTAAAAAGTACATATTACAATAACCAAACCTAAGGAGACACAAATCCCTTGGTTTTAGTTGCATTCACTCTAAGGAAGCACCCACTACTTAATTTGAGCAAATACCTAGATATCTAATGGCACCCACCAATCAAATTTACAAATCAAGTATCACAATTTTTTTCTACTGAACATAGCTTAATGTTGCAACTCAATTCACAACTACTCAAACCTCTATTGCTACCTTTGCAACACACTACTCTAATCTGAACTTCTCTATTCTTCTCTACACTTTTAATTTTAGCCTAGATAGGAGTTTCTAATTTTTTTTGGGTTCTACTCATTCAAAATGAGTGCATTCTCTATCTGTAAATTTTCTCAATTTCACTCTCTTGCACTCTTACCCTTAGCTCCCACACTCTTAGCTAATATTTAATTATCTTCACTTGTTCCATAACTCCATTGACCTACAATTACTACCTTGATCATTGCACCACTATAAAAATATTTCTATTATGGTTTTCTTGCTATCTTATTTTATTCTCTATCACCTTAGTAATCTATGTCACCACCCTGCAAATCAAATCTTTAATCAACTGGTCGTAGGAATAGGTAGTTCACTTAATTTCATCCTCTATGTTAGTTACCAATCAAAACCTACATTCATACATACTTAGCCATTTGTGACCTTAAAATTGAAACCTGTACCATCAATCTCTTGTCTTCACACCATGATCCTCTAGCTATCCTTCCATCTCAGCATCTTTAAAGCATGATCATCAGATTGATTATCTTTAAATAACTACCATTGATCTTATTCACCTTGTATTCATGGATATCATGACTCATAGCATATCACTACTTTCATAAACATGATGTAAAGTACTTTAATGATACTCATTTGATCTTCTTAACTCGATCTCCACCATTGACTACCCATCACTTCATCTTTTCCCATTGAAACATTTTTTTGCAAGAAAAGAGAGGTTAATCATGATGCAAAGGGACCATGTGACACAATTATAATTTTCTAGCTATTATGTGGGACACTTTTCCATTCTATCACTTCATCACATATTTGACAAGATGACCCACCAACTATTTCATCACATCCCTTTAATATATCATTAATATCTTCATATCTTCAGAGGGAGTAAATGTGATGTTAACAACCCATGTGATGTAGTATTGTTCTTCCACCTTTCAATCATTGATGTCAAATCCATTTTATATTGCATATTGCATGAAGTTTAAACCTTTTTATTTCATAGCAACGATGTGAAATAATAATGTGATATTTTTCCATGCATCATTCATGATGTTACACTCCACTAGTTGGGCCTATAAAATAGTTGGTCTCACCAAACACATTTTATTAGCACATTGTCCTACTGGGATAAACATCGACCCACCAAACATGTTGTGGGTTGGCAGGCACCACATGATCTAATAGGATTAAGCATAACTATTAATAAAGATTCATCACTAATAGCCTTGGATAATGTAAAAAACATAGGTGACAGCCATTAGATCTCCTCGATTTAATCTTAGCCATTGATCTTCCTCTATCACATATCATGCAAACACTAGACCATGGTAGAGACCAAAATAGGATGTGAAGACATCATGTGATAGTTTTTGGATTTTCAAACATGAATGCACGCCATGAAATCTTCATCATGGTCACATCACACATCACAGTTAAGGATTTGATTGCAAGAATACAAATAGTGATGTGAAGGGTTTGTGCAATGCACATGACATGAATATAGAAGGTAACTTGTAGGATGAGGGACTAGTCACAAAATTATTTTGAAGACTTAAGTTATAAATTATGTGACCTACGACATCTAATTACCAATCAACCCTTAAATATATATTTTTTTTAACTTCCATGACTACAAACCTTAGGGTTTATTTGCAAACCATAAATCTATCCAAGAGCTCAAATAATTTGTTGTTGAGCACATTCCACCATCATGAATCATGTAGGCAACATCAATTGAATCCCCTTGAAAAAACCATGTCAAGTATGACTTTATTTTTCCCTCCTGACATTTGGAAGCAACCTCTATAATGTCATGACAATATTTCATGACAACCTTTGCAAGTTTTTGAGTGACTTTGCAACAATTGAAAATACCATGCTCTTCTATCCATCAATCATCACCACGCTAGCACAATCTGACCCACTACTTCTCTAATCACCACTTTGGAAACAATGACACCTTTTGACATGAATGATAACAAAATTGCTAACAATCTCCCCCATTTTCATTGATGGAAAAACAAAATTCTCAAAAATTACTAATAATAATTAATATGACATTTCAGACTTTGAACCACTTAAACTTATGGATTTCTATATCCCAAGTATGACATTAATCTGATAATAATAGTAGCTCATCCTTAGACATTGCTCCATTTTCTTTCCCTACACAATTGAATGTATTCACTAACTTATCCCCATTTACCATACATGGAAAGGGCCATCTTCAAGACTTGCACACTTTCTCCCCATATGAATATTCTCTTGTATTGACAAGAAATTCAAAGAGAAAGAGGGGATTTTGAATTTGCAACCGTCAAGTCATTAGAAAGTTGTAAAACCATTTTTACTTGACTTGATCACACTTGTTCATTTCTAGGGTTAAATGAAATAGCTTTGAATCTCCCCCTGGGTCCATGCCATATCACTAAGATTTAGTTATATGATGTGGGAACAATAACTCCTAGTTTCTACCTCAAATATTCAAATCGGTCCTTCGGAAGAGGATTTGTAAAAATGTCAGTAACTTTCTCTTTTGTAGGTACGCATTCCATGTTGACTTCTTGATCTGCAACCTATTCTCTAATAAAGTGATGATTGCTATGTTATTTTTTATAGAGTGCATCACAAGATTCTTTGAGATGTTGATAGCACTTGAGTTATCACAAAGAATAGAGATAGGTTCATTGTACTCAACCTTGATATCTTTGAGGGTTTGCTTCATCCATAAAAACTAAGTACAACATGTTGCAAATGCTACATATTTTACTTCTTTTGTGGACATGGTGACTGATTCTTAATTCTTACTCATCCATGACACAAGATACTCTTTGAATAAAAATGCACCACCACTAGTGCTCTTCCTATCATCTACACATCCAGCCCAATCAACATCAGTATATGTTGCTAAAGTAAAATCTTTGCTCTTGGGATACCATAGCCCATAATAAACATTGCTTTTGATATATCTAAAAAATATCTCCATTGCATTGACATGGGACTTTTTTGGAGCATCTTGAAATATTTCCAACATAAACACTGATTGCATAATCTCCACACTTGATGTAGTTAAGTACAACAAGCTTCCAATCATTGAACTATACATTGTCTGATTTGTATCCAGGGATTCATTTGATTTTCTCAACTTACAACTAGTTATCATGGGGGTACTAACTGATCTACAATCCTCCATATCAAACTTCTTAAGCATTTCCTTAGCATATTTAGTTTGAGATATAAATATCCCATCATCAGTTTGTACAATCTATAAACCAAGGAAAAATGACAGCTCTCCTGGCATTGACATCTAAAATTCATCTTGCATATGTGTATCAAATAATTTACATATCTTATCATTTCTACCTCTAAATATGATGTCATCTACATACACAATAACAATGATCAAGTGCCCACATTCTGATTTGAAGTACATATTGTATAGACACTTAGAAATTCTTGATTGATACTATTCATTTGATTTTGATTAACTAATAGTATTTCCTCCCAAATCACTTCAAACTAGTTCCTAGTAATTAAATAATATTTATCACTTAATTATATTCATCAACTTCTACTATTAATCAAATTATTAACTTTATTGGATTAATTCACCTTATTCTAACTAATTTTCATCCTATTTAATTAAACCAAATCATTTAATTAAATCCCCTTAAGTCCTCTCATTTGATTAAATAAATTCAATTCTTTAAAATTAAATGTCATAAGTCCTCTAACCTACTCAACTTGATTAATTCTAAATTAATTAACTCTAAATCACTCTTCGACCCTTATTACCCATTTCTCTAGCTTTTAACTCCCCTAAAGTTAAATCAACCCATGTTCAACTAACTAGGTTGCACATGAAATTCATTTCTTTTAATTATCTAATTACCTTATTTATCCTCACAATGGAATGTTCCTAGGAATATTCCTCCCAACTACCCCCTCATTCAATTTACCTCCAAAAGGATCTTACACACCTATCAATACCTCTTACAAATGCATTTAATCCTTCTTACATGCCATATTATCTCTTACAAGGGCATTAACCTCTCTTGCATCCTCACCCATATTATCTTACACCCTCAACCATATCCATTCAATTCTCTTACATTCTCTTAACTCTGCACATTTCCCAAAATGTTCTCCACCTCCATCCATTAGCCTTGTGACATGTGTCACATTCCTATTGGCTCCCATTTTAATCCCACATTCACCAATTTCACTCATTCTTCAACACTTCACTCCTATAAGTAGAGGCCTTTTCTACTTGAAATGGATCCACAATCTCATGCAAGTTTATTATAGGAATTTTCACTCATGGCAATTGCCCATCTATACTATTTTCATCATATCTTAGCTTGTTTTAATCATCTTATGCACTTAGAATCATCTACAATCTTGAAGCTTATCAAAGGGATTGGGAAAGGTCTACTTTCCACATCAAAGGAGCACCAATCTCCCTATGTGATGAAGGTTTGATCAAGTTAGATAGGATTGCATGCTTTTATCTTATGTTCTTTCATACTTTCAACATGTTTTCTTGTCTGTTTGATTGAGAATCTCATAGGGAATTCTTTGTTTGGATTTTTGACATGACTAACCTTGTTTGTTTGTCTCTTGTTAGCTAGTTGCAGATTGGAATTCACATTTTGGTACTAGGAGGGACAACCCTTTTAAAACTTGATATTTTCTCTCAAAATTGACACTTTTGTAGCTACAAGAAGGCGAAACCACCCTTGGGTCCATATAGTGTCACCTTTGCTTATAGTAAAGCCTTTGGCTACAGGTATACCTCGCTTCTACATAGAGCACTACCTTTGTCATGTTGCATTGCCTTTGCAATGACCTGTCACACCACCTTTGCTAGAGTGCCACCTCTATCTATTTGGAAAAACCATTGATTTTTCTTTTTGATAGACCATTTCTTTTTCTTTTTCATTTCCTTTACTTCTACTACAAGTCACTTTTGTGCTCTCTATCTACTGTAGAGCATCGCTTATGCTTTTCACCAAAGTGTTGCCCTTATTTTTAGCACTACCTTTGTTTTATAGAAAGCCCAAAGGGGAAAAAAAAAGCATAGTTCAAACTAGAGCAAGAACTAGAAGAAAACTAACAAAAATAGTTGACCAACAGCTAAAGAAAAACAAACAAGGACTAGAAAACCCTTAAACCAGAGGGAGCCAACTTGACTTCCTAAACCCAAGGTCGTGAAGAGGCAATGGATTTAGGGAGTCCAATTTTCTTTCTCAGCACAACTAACCAAGAGGGATTGGAATCAAAATCCACCGAGCGAGGCGAAGGGAGTGGATCCACAATGGTCACCCCAAGCAAGGAGCCACCACATAATGAGGAAGACAACAATGAAGAAGAGGAGACAAGAGTAGTCAAAGGACCATTAGAAACATTCAATGAGGGATAAGTAGGTTTCTGTAATCAAGGGAAAATCAGATTTGTTAAAGGGTTTGCACAATAACATTAAAATCCATTGAAGTAACAAAGTACAAAGGAAATAAACATGAAAATAAAAGGAACAATGTTACCATAAATCTTCATCTTCCATGCTTCACCTTTGTTACACCTTCTAGTTTGCAGCAAATCGAATGAGGCCCTTAGATTTCCAATGAGCACCTAGACTAATGTCGAAGCCCTATGCAAAGGTTGAAGGATTTATATAAAAGAAATGACCTCACAATAGACTAAAATGACAATGACTGCAAATGACAATAATAACAACCTAAGTTGATAGGATGAGCATGAGATCTCCTGAAATAAGAATAAAATTGCCATTTTATAAAAACTGCAATTCTGAATGTGTGGCCAAGATGAGAAGATGACAAATACCCTAGAATCAATGATCAAGATTGAATGTTGTAGTATGAATTAGGGTTAGGTCAAAATTAGGGCAAATGATAAAGATGAATGGCCAAGATTGAATTATAAAATAATTCAATCAAGGGCTGAAATTAAATGAGATGTCAAGAGATAACATTTGATTTGGAAGATAAGATTGGCACAGAAAAAGAGGTTGCTGGAGAAATTAAATAATAAAAAATTATTTAATTTAGGAGACCAATGAATAATTAAATAATAAAGATATTATTTAATTATAGAGGAACGTGACAAAAAGAATTATTTTGAATTAAATAATGATTTGATTCAAAATTCAAGAGAGTGGACCAAATTAAATAAATAAAATTTATTTAATTTATGAGAGAAGAGGCCAATGAATAATTAAATAATTAAAATAATTATTTAATTATAGTGGATAGTGGATAAAAATTAAATAAATAAGAATTTATTTAATTTTAGAAAGAAGAGGACTTAATTAGTAATGCAATTAAATAAAATTTATTTAATTAATCAAGTAAGAAATAAAAGTAGGAATGAATTAATTAAATAATTAAAATTATTTAATTAATAGAAGACATGACTTTAGAAAATAATTAAATAATTAAAAATTATTTAATTAGCAAAGACAAAAGGGGAAATGATAGAGAATTTAGAAATTGCAAGCCTAGGACAATTTTTAGTGTCTACATTTTGCCCCTCTTTGAGATGATGTTCGAGATAATGAGATTTGTGTTGAGTAACATCATTTCAAAGAAGCTAAGGTATGTATAGAGGAAAATGGATGATGATAGAAAGATGGGATGATGATGCCCCCTCGAGAGGATAGGCAGGTTGAAAGAATCTGGGTATGCTCTCAAAATGAAATGATAAGGAGGGAGAAGATGAATGACACGTTATGCTACAAGAAAGTGAGCAACCATGATGTTTGATGTAACACTAGACATGATGCACCAAGGTATAAGGACCAAGGTGATGATGTGTCTCATGCCCCAACGTAATACAACCTTGTCTAGATACAAGATATGAATATTAGCTGGAATAAGTCTGATTCGATGCAAATGCAAGACAAAAATGATAACACACACAAGCAAGCAAGCAAGCATGCACAAATGATACAAAAACAAACAAGGTATTGCCCCTGTCAAGTTGCAAACCGATGAGTAATTGATTGACTGATGATGATGACTGAAAGTGTTGTCATTGCGGGGAAAGACATATCCCTAGATCAACACAAGGATGATTGACTATTTGACTGATTGAATTTGATTGATTGGTTTACAACAAGATTATGATCCAGACCAAAGGATGTGATTGGATAATTTGACAAGATTGATAGACTTGATTGATGTGGACTAAGGATTGACTTGCATTTGGATTATTGCTTGAAATTTTATTAAAAAAAAAAAAAAATTATTTGGATTTTGACATTTTATGATTTTTTTGGATTTTTGACATTTTTGGATTTTTTTTTGGGAACTTTTTGAAATTTTATGATTTTTTTTTGGATTTTTTTTAAATGTTTTGAAGTTTCAATGGAGGACAATTTAGGTAGCCTTTGTGCTAGATACCAATGACAAGGGAAAATCAAGTCTAGGTGCAAGGAGATAAATGGGATTAATGGATGAAATGGATGTATGCATAAGAGAGCAAGGATGTGATCTACAAAGACTATGTCGCATAGGAATAACATGCCCCATTCTAGGTACAAGACTTAGGATTTTTCATGACAAAGCCTATGATAATAAGATAATGATATGCCTGTTTGGAAGGGATGAGGTAGGCCAAGAGATATCCAAAAAACATGTTTCAACACTTTTCCCCTATATCTTCATCAAGATCAAAAGGAGAAGGGTGGATAAATGGACTCAAGATGATAGGTATGTATGATGGCTAAAGATGGTAGGTAGGATAGAAATGATATGGCATGAAAGTGATAGGTTGGATAGATAAGACATTGTGCCCCCAAGTGTAAGTGACATAGAAGATCAACCTACACATAATGCCTGTTTGCTAGGTTTTCATCATGGTACTTATCCAGGGCGCCTGTTTTCCAGGTTTTCACCGTTGGATGAAGGGATTTCTTTTTACTTTTTTTTCTTTTTTTTTTGACTTTTTTTTGCCTTTTTTTTTTGACTTTTTTGACTTTTTTGACTTTTTTGACTTTTTTACTTTTGGATAGGAGGGACTCAAGTGTCTAGTTGCATGAAATGTGATAGTCCCACGAGGGATGGATTTCATTGCATGGACCATGTCAAATGTCATTATGCCCATAGATGTTGGTAAGGGATGACATGAAATGGAGATAGAGTAGGTAGATGATGGATTATGATGTGTATTAAGGAGGAAAATGGTGAATTATATGGGAAGTATGCAAAAGATGAATGGGGAGGCTTAGCCAAAGGCATGGACCATAGGGATGTGATGGGAAAGATATGTAGGATAGCGGATGGGGGGTGACGAGATGGAGGTATAAGTGCTTGTTGTGAAATGGAAGGGAACCATGACCAATGGTTGCACACATTGTGATAAACGTTGAAGCTTTTGATGTGGACGAGGTGTAGGAAGCAATGGAGATGTTTGCTTAGGAGATGGGTGATGAAGTGCTTTAGGTACCCACATAGACTTAGTATTTTTATGACTTTTATTTGGCTTGTGGGTTTTAGGACTTTGATATTTTTGAATGGAATGTGCATTTTGGATGGGAGGGGATGGTTGGGATTTTTGTGATGTGGATGCCTCATTGGACTTGATTTCTTTTTGCTTAGGTACCCAAACCATTTTGTTTTTAGACTTTTCTTTTGGAGGTATGGGCTTATATAACTTTTTGGATGCATTTGGCTTTGACTTTTTGAAATTGTATTCTAAGGCATTGAGACCTTTAGAATTTTTGACTTTATAAATAGAGGCATCCAACTTTTTATTTTTGAATCTGATGTGTTGGATGGAATGAGTGGAAGCTTTATGTTTACACAATGTGTGCATTTGTTGGTCATGACTAGGATATTTAGGGTATTTATGAAAGATTGGAATGTTAGGTGTTGGAAGTAATGGTGGTAAAGCAGATGGAGGGGTATTAGGAGTTGGAAGTAATGGTGGTAAATTGGATGGAGGAAGGTGTATGGTCACATGCTTTTGACACTTGTAGGATGATGGTGGTGGAATGGCAACATATACTTTAGGCATATGATAGGTTTTATGATGGAAAGTGGACTTAGAATGCATGGAGGAAATACCAACATCTTGAGACTGGTTTCCTTGGGGTATGCAATGGACAATGGGACTAGGTGTAGGTGGAACACTAGACACGAGTTCCTTATTGGAAAGACCAAGTAGATATGATGGAGGACTTGCAATGGGGTCGATAGTGGGTGATGGGGGATCATTAGGATCTTGATTAGCATTGTGTTCACTTAGATCCAAGGTATTTGTTTGATCTTCTATACTAGCTTGGGAGGCAAGTGTCTCATCAAGGGAAGTGGATGTTTGAAGGTCATAGATGGTGCTAGGTGGAGGTGAATTTGGAATATCTTGCTCATGGATAGGCTCTTCATCATTATGGATATCATCTTGATCATAAAAGAGATATAGATTATGGACAGGTTGGATGACAATGATTTGATCTTGATTAGGACTAGGGCTTGATGTTTCCACATGCTTAGGATTAGGCTCTTGACATACATCTTGGGTTGCTTGAATGGAAGTAGAAGGGGATGACTCTTGGAGAGACTTGACATGTTCTAGATGGTCAACAACATAGGAGCATGATGGAGGTTGACTTGGACTTATGAGGGGAGACTCTTGACTTGGCTCAAGGGGTTGTGGATGACATGGTTGACTTGAAGGACTTGGCATGACGTTTGAGGACTCTTTTGTATGTTCAAGTATATGTGTTGAATGACATGGCAACAACGGATTCCTTACTTGTAGCCCTTGGGTCACATCCTTTGTAGGTGGATTGGTGGATTTATGTAATGCCATCAATTTATGTTTTAAATATCTAAATGTAAGGCATTGATTTGATGAAGGATTAGATGATGGTGGGGGTAATGAATAGTTTGATGGGTTAGAAAGTGGAGAGGCCAATGGATTAGGACTAGGACATGGTGGATTAGAGATAGGCATTTGATTGGATGGTAGTAAGGGTTCATGAACTAGATTGGTATTCCCCTTGTCAAAGGTGGCATTAAGACTTAAAGGCTCTTGATGTTGTTGCCAAGGTGGACTTGGGAAGCTACATTGTTGTTGTGATATGGGTGGACATGTCGATGTGGTATTGACATGGAAGGTAAATAGGTTTTTTGGGCATGATGATGAAGGTGACACATAGGATTGTGGTTGAATGTCTTGCGGTTGGAATGGTGTTTGGACTTGTGATATGATTTGTTGTTGTGATGATGATGGAGGGGTTGAATAGGACAATGACTGTTGAAAGGTTGATTGATGTGGATAAGAGTTGAAATTAGAAGAGTTGTGATAGGTTGATGAAGGGGTAACATGATATGTGGATGGATGAGGTTGATATGATGATGTAAGTGACACATACGGTTGATGTGAAATGTGTTGATGTGGTGATTGGACTTGATAATGTGCTTGTTGGACTTGACAGTTGGCCATGAGGTATTGGATTTGTGCTATGAGTTGTTGCATTTGTGGTGATTGGTTGGTTTGAATTTTTTGGATAATGTTATGGGGGCTTTGAATGATTTGTTGGTCTAAAGGTGTTTGATTTGTTTGAGCTTCATGAATCATGTGAATAAGCTCTAGTGCTATGTCTTCAAATGTTGTCATGGTGTAAAATGTTGTTGATTAGATTAAAGAGATGATGATGTGGAATTACGAGATTGTATGATTTGGATAATGTGGCAAGTGTTTATTGGAAGTTTGACTTGGGCAATATCAAACACAAGATCTCACATCTAAATGCATGAACACACACACCAAGCACAATGATAAGTTTGTCTTCCAAGATTAGATGTTATGATTAAGCAAACACTTGAATACACAACAACAAGCCCTATGACTAGTCAAGTGGGGTATGGAAAATTAGGTCTCAAGCTAGATTGCACAAGGTTGACTAGGGAAGAATTTTGAAAGAAAAATCTTGGCAATAAGCCGGGAGAAAGGGGTAACCCACCCTTCACCTTCACTTCCCAAAGGTATAAAGTTCTTTGGGGCTTAGCTTAGAGTGACAAGATTTCAACTCCCAAATGAGCGTGTCTTTAGATTCACACTCGATTGAGGTCGTCCCTTAGAGGGGTGTGTGCTCCAAGCAGGCCTCCTAAAAAGGGTATGACAAAAGTAAACCAAGTGAGGTGTTTTGGAGGACACACACACTTGATTTACACTCGCAGTGATTAATTTCCCTTAGAAATGAAATGTTTGTATGCAAACAATAGAAGCACTTGTTCTTTTTAACTCCAATTCAAATGTGTAGGAAGACAATGGTTAATTTTAGACCCAATTTTGATATGTGATTGAAGACAAAATTCATTTTTTTAAGAGCCCAAATCCAAATGTGTGACAAACAAGATTAAGAAATGGAAGATGGAATATGTGCACCTGATTATTCACTTTCCAATTTGTTGTGTCTAAAGGATATTTCTGCCACTGAAACTCCTTATGATCACCTAAAAAATCAAAAGAAATAATATCATAATGCAGCCATGAAAAAAAAATAAGCTCAGTAGAAAATTGCAATTTCAGATACATATTTTTAACATAGCCGAATTAGATTCGATTATTTGAAGACATTATTGATCTAAAAAATACAAAATTAAAGAACAAACTAATATTATTTTTTGGAGAGCTTTCTAGAAATGTAAAGAAGTTAGAAAAATTCCCTATTTTGCGCCCAATATTAATTTTTTATGAAAAATCATAAAAAAATTATAAAAAGTACAAAACAACTCCAACAATTCTAAGTTTTTGACTGAAGTCGTATTCTGTCATTCCAAATCTGCAAAAAACTTTTTGTGATCAGATCTAAAACTGTTTGTGAGATATAGGTAAATATGTGTGAAACCCTAATTTTAGAAGATCTGTTATTTAACTAATAATTGTGCATCTAAATTTGAAAGATAAAGAATAGACCCCTATTAAAATTTAGAGAGATTTCTAGAAATGTAAACCTATCTGAAAATTTTGATACTTTTCTCTCAAATTTAATTTTTCATGAAAAATAGAAAAAAATTATAAAAAATTCAAACTAGCCCCAAAAAATCTGATTTTTGGAATGAAAGCTCTAGACATTGTCTCCAATCTGTAAAAAACAATTTGTGAAAAAATACATAGCCGTTTGAAAGTTATGGTTGAATCTTTGGAAACTAGGGTTTTGTCCAAAAATGATGCCAAACATGCAACAGAAATCAAACAAAACCTGCAACAAAATAATCCAACTCCAAGATTTCTCAAGATGTATTACAATATGTCAAGTTCACCAATGTAAATAGGGAAAAATTCAGATTTGTTAAAGGGTTTGCACAATAACATTAAAATCCATTGAAGTAACAAAGTACAAAGGAAATAAACATGAAAATAAAAGGAACAATGTTACCATAAATCTTCATCTTCCATGCTTCACCTTTGTTACACCTTCTAGTTTGCAGCAAATCGAATGAGGCCCTCAAATTTCCAATGAGCACCTAGACTAATGTCAAAGCCCTATGCAAAGGTTGAAGGATTTATATAAAAGAAATGACCTCACAATAGACTAAAATGACAATGACTACAAATGACAATAATAATAACCTAAGTTGATAGAATGAGCATGAGATCTCCCGAAATAAGAACAAAATTGCCATTTTATAAAAACCGCAATTCTGAATGTGTGGCCAGGATGAGAAGATGACAAATACCCTAGAATCAATGATCAAGATTGAATGTTGTAGTATGAATTAGGGTTAGGTCAAAATTAGGGCAAATGATAAAGATGAATGGCCAAGATTGAATTATAAAATAATTCAATCAAGGGCTGAAATTAAATGAGATGTCAAGAGATAAGATTTGATTTGGAAGATAAGATTGGCACAAAAAAAGAGGTTGCTGGAGAAATTAAATAATAAAAAATTATTTAATTTAGGAGACCAATTAATAATTAAATAATATTTAGATATTATTTAATTATAGAGGAACGTGACAAAAAGAATTATTTTGAATTAAATAATGATTTAATTCAAAATTCAAGAGAGTGGACCAAATTAAATGAATAAAATTTATTTAATTTATGAGAGAAGAGGCCAATGAATAATTAAATAATTAAAATAATAATTTAATTATAGTGGATAGTGGATAAAAATTAAATAAATAAGAATTTATTTAATTTTAGAAAGAAGAGGACTTAATTAGTAACGTAATTAAATAAAATTTATTTAATTAATCAAGCAAGAAATAAAAGTAGGAATAAATTAATTAAATAATTAAAATTATTTAATTAATAGAAGACATGACTTTAGAAAATATTTAAATAAGTAAAAATTATTTAATTAGCAAAGACAAAAGGGGAAATGATAGAGAATTTAGAAATCGCAAGCCTAGGACAATTTTTAGTGTCTACAGTTTCAACTAAACATCAACAGCAGATCGAGGAAGTAAAGGTTTCATGGAGGGGATAGTTAGAAGAGGAACCAAAGGAGGATCACCCTCCTCAAAGGAAACATCTGAAATGGGAGATCCAACCATTGGGTGGTCCATGAGAGCATTCTTCCACCAAGTGGTCGAACCCTTGTGTTAAGCAAGAGGGCAACCAGAGGCCAAGTGACCAACAAAGAAATAACACCTGCACCAAAAAGGGAGCCCCTCGTAGTCCAAAAGCTACTTCCAAGGTCTATCCCCCACTATCAAGACTACATGACCATGGAGAGGTTCAAAGATATCCAAATCGATTAAAATACAAGCCACAATAGTATGCCCAAGATCCCAATACATAGAATCCACCTTCAAAAAACTACCAATGGCATAGCCAATAGCTTCAAAACATGATTCCTCCCAAAACAAGAGAGGGAGATTAGTAGTTGAACCCAAACTAGTCTAATATTTAGCAGCTTTGTAAGGGGATTGAAAGAGAAAGAATAAGGCCAGTTGAATAGAAAATGAACACCCCACATCCAAACCCTTTCCAACACTTTATCACAAGCCTTAGGGGTAGAGAAGGTTGCAAAGAAGAAACCTCTAACATTGGGATAGATGTCAATTTGTCCAAAAACAATGGGCTTCCAAGAAACAAAAACCCACTCATGGAGATTGGGAAGGGTGGGACACAACCCATTAAACCTTCAAACCACACCCTAACACAAATAGAAATCCTCATTCTTAGCAATCTTAGGTCCAAAAACCACAACAGGGGAGGCCTGGGCACAAGGTAGAGAATGAACCCTAGCAGAAGCCAAAGCAGGCCCAAAATGCACATAGTTTTTTGAAACTGCTTCATAAAAAGACTTTGGTTTACCACCAGTCGTAGCAATAGTAGGCATCACCTTAGAGTAACACTCTTCAAAAGATAAGGATCATAAACTCCCAGAACAAGGGGAGACCCATCCACTAAAACCCCACCTTTACTACCAAGAAGAGGCACAAACCCATCCACAACCAACAACCCATTGCTATTCACAGGATCCCACAAAGAAAAACCAGGAGTAGAGGATCCCTTGCCACACCTAGCCAAAAGAGGATACATGCAGGATGCATCCACAAAAGGCTTAGTAGCCAAATGAACAGGACCCCATGCAGTCCTAGCCACTAGTGCAACCCCATCCAAATCTTGTGCATCGTTCAATAGAGGTTTTGAATGGCCACCAAAAATAGCTCATGTTGAAGGGAGATCACCACAATTAGGAACAAAGGGATCCCCAACAATAAAAGGGCTACCCCCAGTCAAATGTATAGGGGTCATTCCCAGAACTAGCTCTTCATCACCATTCAAAAATTGATCTTCCTGTTGGCTCTTGCCCAACACCGCTCAACTCTTCTTCACTAATATTCAACACTACCTTTGTTGTAGATACAACACGACCTCTATTTTCCAACACCACCTTTTCATATTGAAGAGGGATATCAACTTGGAAAACCAAAATAATTTTTTAATGCTCATTGTAATAGCTTATGATTTCCAATTTTGCTTTTCATTTTCTATTTTAGGACCAACTAGCATTACTTTGGGCTTAAAATTAATCATTGACTTAATATTTTCATGTTGGATAAAATTAAACATCCAAACATACTAGACCATTGCAATGAGGGACTAAAATTGAACAAGGAAAACTTACACTTATTTTGGTGCTTAAAATGAATTCACCATTTATTTTAAGGTTAAAATGAACAAGTGCTTGAATTGTGTGATCTTTTCTTTGACATGATTTGAGTATGTATCCTCTCTCCTTGTGCTTTGTGTGATCTTGGGTGAAGAGAAAAAATCAAGGTGTTAGTTTCTTGATTTTGTGCATTGACGTGTTTATCATCTCCCCTTTCACCTCTTGGTGATCTTAGGCGACAAAAAACATCTTGATTCTTTTTGCACATTTTTTTTCAAGTCAATGTGTTACCTTTAGAAGGGCCTGCCTCCCAACTTAAGAGAGGGAATGACCCAAAGTAGTGCTTTCCTATTCAATCTACTATATAAATGAAATGGTGGTGATGAAATTAATCAACTAGATAGTGTGGTTGTCCCATAGTGACAAGTGCCACCCCTATTATCTATGTGATGCGTTAAAATATCTTCTTAGGAAGAGACTAGGAGGCCTCTTATTTGAGCTAATCTTGCTGCATGTATGGCACTAGTGTTTTATCTTTGTAGACATGAAAATATCCTGATCAACTAACTTCGATTCTTCTATAATCACCCCTTTATTTACCATTTAACTAGTTCATCTTAATTCCTCTATTGATCAATTTTATTTAAATCATTATCCCCTCTTTGATTAAATAAATCATCTTATTTATTTAATCCTAAAGTTCATCTTTAATTAAATAAACCAATCTTATTTAAATCATCATTAACACTAATATCATCCCCTTTAGCTAAATAAATCAAAATATTTATTTAACTAAATCTAAAATCATTTTCCATCTCCTTTTGATTTATTTTAATCCATAAAATCTAAGTCAAAATGTCAAATTGCCTAATCCTCTCTTAAGTTAACTAAATCATGATTAGGGTTAAATATAATGTAACTCCCATCCTCTAGCTTTTCCCACTTGCACAAATAAATGATTTTAATTAATTTATTAAATCTTCATTTTCCATCAACATGGCCTAAAAATGGAATATTCCCCCATTTCAAATCTCCCTCCAAGTGTACTTGTCTATTCCAACATAGAATTACTCTCCTCTTACATGTCCCCCACTTGGCATTAAATACCCCTTTTTCTCCCTCCAACAAGCCAGATTTGAAATTTGAAAAGACAACCTAATGTCATTTATTGGCACATTCCTCAAAACTTGCACATGCTTTGCCCATTCACATGGTGACAAGTGGTGTCTTCCTATTGGTTGGGGTTTTATCCCACATTCATCCTGTTGGCCTCTTATCTCATCAAAATCTTCTATAAATGAAGGGGGGTATTCTTCATTTTGATAATCCACAATCTACAACTTCATGCAAAGTTGCTCTCTTCACATTGAGAGCTAATTTTGTCCACTTCATAGCATTTTCAATAATCTTGATCATTGGCTTGTCAAGGGTTGGGAAAGGGCCACTTTCCATATCAAAGTGGCACCAATCCACTATGGAATAGGTTATTCACTATGCTTTCTATGATTTCAATTGGTTTGTTTTGTTGTTTTGTTTGTGAAGCATAATGGATTATTTCATAAAGAATGTTATTTTATTTGCTTGCTTTAAACTAACTTCATGAAGATGTATGAGATAGAATTTAAGCTTGTAGGTTTATGGTGTTGCATATGGGGCTAGAAGGAGGGCTACCTAATTCATTTTACTTCTATTTTTCTTGTATTTGAAAATTGTTCATTCTAATTTGTATCAAATAAAGTAGGAATTTTGTGGTTTGAGGGAATCTCTCACCCTTTACCATACATCCATGTCATTAGCTATTCCACTTACTATACAATGGTTATCATTATCTGTTTATTAGTGTAAATGTAGTCCTTGGATATGAATATGAGTTTTCCTTTGTAGCACACCACAACCCCATGCTAAAATTACAATAATGGAGTGGTTTGGTGTGTTTTTATTTTTCCTACAAAAGTTACCCATTTTTTTACCTTGCACGTGTTCATAATCTGGGTAGAATCTTGAGGTGAGTCACTTCCATCATTTTAGTTCTTTTAAACTGAGAGAGGGGATCTATACATGGTTTGGTTGCCTTTTGTTGTTTCTTATTCCATTCTTGAACTATTCTATTATTAATTGTTGATAATAGATCATATGGATGGGGTCGTACTAGGTAGCAATATCAAAGTGCCATGTGCGTTAGCATACCAGTGAAATACAAAGCTACAACCAGTAAGTATTTTTACTACAGACTAAATACTCATGTGAAAGTGCCCTTGAAAGAAAGGAACTGATTAATATGTCAAATAATGCAGATAGGACATGAGTTATCATAAATATGTGAAAACATAGAGCTCTACTGCTAATGTCTTGTTTAGTTTGCTCTGTTGTAGATTAGGATGAAATAATTTTAGTTTGAATGCCAAATTATAATTGCAATATGTCGAACTACAAAAAAAAAGGAACACAACTACATGAAGAGATCTGCATGTGAGTGGAAGTCAAACCTTGTGGGTGCCTATATCCAAGACCAAATAGAATATGATTAAGTGTATGGCATGTGCTCCATTTTGTGCATATCATTTGTTTATGGTGTAGATGGGATAACATTTCTTTTAGGAGTTCTGTTGAGCAGTTCACATCCCTTCTCTATGCTTCCAATTTTGTTTGCTTGCTTTATTACTCCTCATCTGCCACTCTACCGAAATAAACCATAGATCAGCCATTTCATAGATCCGATAAGGTACTTCTTTACTTGCTATCGAGTAGGCTTGAATGAAAAGCTCTCTTAGAAATTTTGCTTTGAATCTAGATGTACATATAATACGCATCTTTTAAATATCCTCTTCTTGGCTTGAGAGTCCTACCTAACCCGACCCACTGCTTGCCCACTGCGGCAATGCTCACACACTAAAATTCGCCATGTTATGGTAAAATTCCCTTCATTTCATGGGCATACTTGTTTACTCTTATTTGTTTTGTTGTCATTGATTAGGTTTGGTATATGGTTGTCAATGCATTCGTCATTGTCCAAGAACTTATGACCCCCACATACATTCAGCTAAAATACCTTTGTGGCGTATCAAATCAGTTTGAAAATAGATCTTTGTCAGCTGAGATTCCTCTTTGATATCAAATCATTTAATATTGCAGTTCAATTCTTAACTGATCGTACTAGTGGCCACTTAAAAAAAGTGTGGGAATGATGGCATGATGTGAAGGAAAATCATTTTCTAAGCTTACTCAATCCAAGGGCGATGCATTTCAAAGCCCATGTCAATAGGATAATCAACTTCAAGGGCATCTTGGTAGGAATCTTTCTTAAATACAATTTATCTCTGCCATTTCACATAAAAATGTAGCTGGTTTTATTACTTTGTTCATTGCATTTTATTTCCATGTTTAAAATCTATAGATGAAACATCTTTTTTTTTGCCAGCACAATAACCTCAGGAAAACAAGTGAAGGAAAATGCATAACAGTCGACATTGGTATCAACACTTGGGGTATGCCTTTAATTTCAAAGGTGATTAAAAAGGAAATTCACTATAGGAGGCCCACATGGAAATGCCAGATAAGGGAGGAAAATGATGTTCAAAGTAGATCTGCATTTGAAAATCAAAGTTTGTTTAGTATAGACTATTAATATCAATATTGTTGTCTATAGCTAGCTATTGCAGATTATTTTTGGCATTGATTTATTGTTGAGCATTCTCTTTTAACTATCGAGCGGTGAATGAATATCAATTTTGCAGTCTCACCAATGTTGCATTGAAAATCATATCCTAGATTTCAAGTAGCCCATCCCTCATTTATTATCATAATTGGAATTCATTTAAGACTAAAACTATCAACTCATAGGCATTGAATCCATAGTTTAGGTGACCAAGTTATGAGATTATCAATACATGATTTAGACTTTTTTTTTTTTTTAAGGAAAAGGAACTTGTGCATTAATGGATATCATTGAATGAATTTATTTTTGAAAGTGTATTCATTATAATAAATTATCATTGTTTCTTTGAAATAAATCTCATCCTTAAGATTTTACTTTATAATGTTTTTAGGTGAAGGTTGACATTGGAATCAGATGAAAACAAAGCGAGATTGGAGTTGAAAAGGAATTGGGCATTAAAACTTGAAATAAACAAAGCATTTTTAAATTCTTTGAGCTTTTGTTTCATGCTTTAAACCAACTCTCATCTTTTTTTTGGGCTCTTAAAAGGAACACTTCAATTTTTTGTTACAAATGGGCTTAAAATGAACTTTAGGACACAAACTTACTAGAGTTGTTTTTTGGATTTAACAATTGAACAAGGAAAATTTTCACATTTCCTTTGGTGCTATAAAAATAAGTCATTATTGCTTTGTGGGATTAAAATGAACATGTGTTATCTTGTTTTGTGATTGTTTACTCAAACTAACACCATTGAAAAGATGTATGTGCTTCTCTCACACCTCACGACAATCTTGAGAATCAAAAGGATTTTTGGTGGTCTTAGGTTGGTATAAATTAATTGCCTCCACACTTCATTTTGGGAAGTAAAATTGAACAAAAAATCTTGCGAGTGTGAATAAACCTATTGTGTGTATTCTCTCTTTGTTCCTCAACAAAGATCGATCAAGTTATGGATATTTTTGCTCACTTTTGTTTATCTTAAAGGGATTGCCTTGTGGGAAAAATTACTCACCCAAGGGAATGACCCAACCGGTAACACACTAAAGCCAAGTGTATTTCAATCCGGGATATAAAAGTGGATACTAGAACAAAGGCTATATCACACGGTTGGCTCTGACAAGGGTAGCAATGGTCTCTCACCATATGGGTCAATCTATTTGTTGGTGCAAGAACGGTCATTCTAAAGTTGTCCCACACTTTTTATAGTTTTTAGTAGAAATGGAAAGTTTGCAATGGGAGATTCATGGGTATTGATGCTTGGCTGCCCCAAAAGAAGTGTTGAGCTGTGGAGGGGAGCCAATGGGGTCAAGAATCTAACCATTTGCTAAAAATAAGTGTAGCTGGACTTGTCCAAGTGGGGACTCAACAAATATAGTATTTAATATCCATAAGATTGTGCTTGTTCTTGGTTACAAAACACTTTTCTTGTTTGAAAACATTTGGAAAAATAAACATTCAACATAAGCATCAAATCTCAAACCCTTTAGGAGAAGAAAATATCCTTGAACAAATTCACATGCTATTGCTTGCCCTTGTGATTTGTATCATTAGAAGCTTCTAGGAATTTCAATTTCATCTCAATTTTCTCCTACTAAATTAAAAAATAGGTAAAATTTTTCTTTGATTTCCACATGATATACTTTGTGGGATGAGAAGTTAAAACATTGGACATCTAGTTTTAAAATCTAATCAAGAAAGTGTTTGTGGTAAAAATAATCCATTAAGCAAAGATAAAAGAATCAATTGGACCCCACACATGTGCTTGGAATCTTTTGGTCATATGGTTTTCATGCAAACATTGGTCTTTTGGTTTTGAACTACTCTTAGAAAAAATCATGTTCTTCAATATCTTGGTCTAGTAAACAAGTCCTTCTTAGGTTCATTTAGGATCAAATCAAACACTTCATTCATCCAAAAATCCATCAAAATATATTCCACCAAACAACTTTAGAGGTTTGGAAACATCATTGTCTAGACTTGGGTACATCCTTAAACCAAATCAAAATAATCTATTTAGTTAGGTTTTTTGGATTAATCCTTCCTCACACACTTAGTTAAATTATCACTTCTTTGAACAAGTTTATCCTAAAGATCACATATAACATATTATGGTTTACAAGTTCATTATCCAAATCAAAACCAATCCAATCAAAATCAAATCCTAAAAGTCTAGCATTGATCCAAAGTTCCTAAAACATTCAAACACCCATATCATTCACCCCTTTCATCCTTCATCTCATCGTTGGTGCTAAACACCTTAGAGGTCACTTTTGCAACAAGGTCAAAACATAAGAAGAACATGGAATATAAACTCGATCCATACATCATGAGTAGTCTAAACCAACCAAACTATCAAATTCTTACAATGCCAATTGATTATTGACACTCACATTTATACAATCCGTACATGGGATCATTATCTACAAACCTTGATGGTACAACAAATGTGAGTATGCCCAGTCAAAATTTTGGAACACCTTTCCTAGTGATAGATCTAAATCTAAGACCAAACCTACCAATCTATCAATCAAACACCCAATGCACGAGTCTTCCACAAAGCATCATCATCCCACCAAATCCATACATGCCAAGTACAATTTTTCCAAACATGAACATTTCAAATCCACGCTTGGTAAAATTTGGGATAGATATGTTTGTGAATCACACAAATTTTGTTCAAATTTCAAACAATATGTTAACGATTCCATGTATTAATCCAAGTCAAGGTAACACCATGCAAAATCAAAGTTACCTAAATCAAGGCAATGTGATTCCCAACCACCAAAAAGTTCATTTTCAACCTATGATGCCAAATCTAAGCATCATCCCAAATCAGAACATTGTCCAAAATCATTTTTTCTAGGATCCCATACAAACACCACAAGTATGCATTCCAAACTTACTTGAACAAAAACCAAATCAGCTTTATCAAGGGTGTTTAAATCAAAATCAGGATCAAATTTCACTAGATCAACTTGCTTCACTTACCAAGATAGTTGAATCATTGCACCAAGATCAATCACCACATCTCCAAAATCAACAACCACAAGGTCAATTCAAAGTTAAAATCTCACAAGGGAACAAACAAAAATACACACCACTTGGGAAACCAATTGAATTAGTCTTGCAACAATTGGTACAAAAAAATATCATCAAGCTCCTGATCTATGGGAACTATCAAGAACCCCTAGTTAAACCACCAGGGTATAACAAGGAGCACCATGGAGATTTTCACAAAACAAAGGGACACACAACATCAAGTTGTATTCGACTCAAAAATCTCATCCAAGAATTCATTAATTGAAAGATAATCAGTATTTGGAATAATGATGAAGATTCAACCATTGGTGATAGCATTGACAATATCCCCACCACAATTGTTGGAAACAATGATCAAGATCTATCCATGAAAGAGCACATTGAAGATTTTTTTGCTTCATTTGAAATTCAAATCAATGTATATCAAGAGTCACTTTCGATCATGACCAAAATTCACTAGCAATACCCAACAATGATCCAATTCACGAAATGTCAACATCACTTGAACCTATTGGTGAAGACATTGACAATCTCTCCACCACAATTGTTGAAAATAATGTTCAAAATATATCAATCAATGAGCACATTGAATATGTTTCTACCCCATCCGATGATCAACTCACTATACATCAAGAGCCCCTTTTTAGTGATCTATTTCAAGGAGTGTTAGAATTATTTGATCCTATTGGCATAATCCATGACCCATCAACCAATGATCATGTTGAAAATGTCTACATCACCTAATGAATTAGAGAACATATCTCAAGAATTTATTCAAAAGAATGATCAACATCTGTCAGCAAAGTCTGGCAATGATCCTTTCTAAGAAATATTGACATCCTTTGACCTCATGGTTACAGATACTGAAGGGATCCTCAGCTCAAAATTTGACCTAAGTCTACCCAAAGATCAAGAGGATATTGAGCCACTTCCCATGTCTAATGAATACATCCAAAAACCCTTTGTAAGCAATCCATCCTTTGAAACTGACCCATGTCAGGAACTTGATCCAAAGCATACTGTGCTGAACCTTAAAATTAAACTAAGATCAAGAATTTGGCATTCCAAGATATTACAATGATCTAATGGATACTCTCCCATTCATACAAGATGATCATATCCATTGAAGTACATACCTCCTGAGCATCTACCCATGAGATGCTTTCTATGGATGGACATGTGGATGATCTTCATTCAAACATGATTCCTTTACCTTTGAAATTATTACACAAAAAGAGTGGGTTATTATCTCACAAATAAAACTGAAAGCTGTCGTAACAACAGAATTGATATATCCCAATGGACTATAGAATGTGGTGATATATCCACACACACTGCATGTGCAGGATCTGATGAGCCTCTCAAAGGGCACAACATGATGGTAAGGGGACACTAATCTTTAACCCAAAATTGATAAAACTTTAAAAGGGGCCTTTTAAAGGAGAGATTCTCAGCTCTTTCCACCAATATAAATTATGATTTCCACTTTGAATTTATTAAGTAATTATTATTCATTTTTCTTTATTAAAATTATTTACTAAAGTCTGATGATGGACCTACTGAAAACACCTATAGATTTCAAACAAAGATCACATTTTTTAATGAATCCAAAACATGTCACATCTCATGTCACATATACTCAGGCATTTAAAAAATGTCCCTGAATTCTAAGGAAGTTTAATCGGGCTATGCAAGTTGCATTACACAGTTTTTATTTTTAAAAATTTGTAATAAAAATTCATTATTAATTATTTACTGAAAGTAAAATTATAAAAAATATGCATCACTGGCAATACTCCAGTACTCTACTTATATCTAAAATCTTATTATTACTACTTTATTGTGGTTAGATGGCTTGACAGACGCCTACTTCTGTATTTTTCTCCCCACAAATTTAAGTACCATCAGATTGAAATTTCAAATTTTCACCAAATAGATTTCATTTTTTTTAAACAAACCTCATAGTTTAGAATCTACATTCAATTTACTATAGATTTTATTGTTACATATTTTTTAAATAATATAGATAACTTATTCAAATTTTTATGTCAAGTTTCCTAACTCTGTTTTTTCTGATTTTTTTGCCACTTAAGGGCCTATTTTTTCCATGATGATCCTACACATACCCTACTCAAGGAAACAAGTCAGATAGAACAGGCTATTCCAAAGTTAGCAGAACAACAAATTGAAATCATGTCATCTACAGTGGTCATTTATCAGAGCATGCTTATTTAACTATACATCTCAAAACAAGGAGAATCTAAGAACAAAGATGCTACTACCACAATACTGGGGGAAACTTTGTCTCAAGAAAACATCGACATAGGGAGCACAAAGAATCCTTATGATGAAATTGATGCCAATACTACAACCAACCACATCATGAATCTTCATCCACCCACCATCCCATCTATGAATTGGGACCAATTTCAAAAGAAAGATTTGAATCAAAGAACAAGGAATGTTATCAAAGTAGAATAAGCAAGGAAGCATAATGGAAAAATCAAATACACCTAGATACCAAAGAATACAAGGAAAGATTATCCCTATCAAACTCCATTAGTCAAAGAAACGATGGGGAAAACTAAAAAGGAAAGTATCCATCAAAGAGTGGGTTCTATGAAGGAAAGGCATTCAGCCATCTTCAGTATATCAAGGGGCTTGGTCCTACTTACACTCACACTCCCTCAGAATCCACCCATCATTGCTCATCTTCCCAAGTTTGAGAGCTAAGAGTTCCAAGCTATCAACTAATCCATCTTTTATTCCTAAATAAACTCCATCCACGCCTCCACACATGATATCCAATTCTCACATTGACCATGTATTGGCAATAACCCTTCATCATAAGGATTCAAAAGGAACTGTATCAAGATGTGCACACAAGGACAAAGTTAACTGGCAGATGATATTTCAAGGAGCAGTTGAGCCCATACCTAGAGGAAAATGAGAACACGGGAAGCTAAACATTTAGAAAAGCCATCAAAGTATCCAAAACTGCAGCACATTGAGTTGCACAAAACCTGGTCCTTCCAGTGAAACCACTGCACTTTTATTTTGAAAGTTCCAAAATAAAGTCAAAGAACGAATGACTGGCTGTTTAGTCTGCTGTCTCATTCCCATCCCACAACCAACATTCATCCATTCATCCATAAATCATCTTCTCATTCATTGCCTCCATCCACTCTGTTCCAGTTCCTCCTAGCCATCTCGATCCCAAGGGACTACATACCAGGAAATATCTTTATATGAGTGCTTTCTAATGATCTGATTCCATTCTTAACATTTATCTTATTTAGCCTCTGTCTCAGTTTCAATCTATCCTTCATTCCCAACACCTGTTCCTTTTATTCTAGATACCATCATGATCCTATTCCATCCATACACTTCTGTTCTATCCTGTTGGATTCAACATTATATATTTAAATAGATATTGAGATTCCATGAATGTCTGACCATATCCCAACCTATGTGGTGGTCCCAAATATTAAATGTAAAAATCAACACAAATGATCCTGGGGATCCAAAACTGAATCACTGAAGTCATGGATGATTTTGAGGCATGATGTTTGTTTTATTCTTTCATCAACCAATGGAATGACACTGTATTCAATCATGATCACCGTTCCAAATGGCCTTGAATTCCAAACGAAAGTTTCAAAACTCATTCTAACTGGTCCCAATTCAATCATCATCATCCCAGATACACCTTCAGCCTCCCACACTATTCCTTTGATTTGCTGGCATCTCAACAACAAAAACATCATCACCGAAGAGTTGACCAATCAAACTAACCCTATCATCTTTGATAACTGATCCCATCCTAGGTTAAGTTTAAACACTATCCTTGCATTGTTGTGCATCCTTAATAATGTTATCATCATCAACCCATCAATCTGATCAATCAACCTTAGCTTGGTTTTCAACAAAATCCCAAAACAGAGCACTGATAGTGTCAGACACATCCTTATCCAAATCGTTAAAATCATGTGACAAATCCAAAAACATTAGAAAATCCAAAAATCCAAAAAAACATTCAAATCATATCAAAATCCAAAAACAATCATAAAAACCAAAAAACATCCAAAACATGGTAAACTGAACTATGTCATCTCTGAACTTAAATGTAGGCAACGCTAATCTTTGATTAGCCCCCGAGACACAAAAAATTTAAAAAAAAATCCAAAAACATTCAAAAACACCAAAATAAAAAAAACATTCATAAAATAAAAATCCAAAATCTTGGAAATTCAAAGAAAAACATTTATATAAAAAAAAAAAAACCAAAAATAGCCTCAAAACATGTCAAAACACCAAAAAAATCCAAATATTTGAAAACAACCTTTTGTCCCATTTTGCTTTCACCCACAATAAACACCACTCATAATAAATGATCGTCATCCTCAACCTTTGGTAAGACAATTAGAAACAAGTCTAGTAGTTCAAACTGAGAACTCGAAATGTCAAAGTCTCAAGTCTAGGTCAGTACGTAAGCAAGTTAGTCAACTCTTTGTGTCAATAGCCTATCATCCAATTAGTCCCATATCAAATCATTTGATATCATCATGTCTTACGATGCATCCTTCCTACAATGGACATCAACATCAGGCATCACCGTAGTTTAGTCTTAGCTAGCGGTATTGAAGAACATTGGCTTGTTTTTTTACTTCATCTTTCTCTTTTGAATTATTGTATTGCACTCATTCCAAGGACCTCTCGATGATGTTCAAACAAAAGGATTTAGAGAGATAGGAATGGAGCAATGATGATTATCTTTTATCTGCTACGCTTGTTGGATATTTTTGTAATATAACCTTGGTCATACATGCTTTGTTTAGATGTAGGGAGGATTTTTTAGGTATCTTGTTGACCACATGGGAAGTCTTACCTTCCTATGTTTTGGTCTGAGATGTTTTGAATATTTGAACTACATTTTTGAATAAGGTTTTGTATATCAGGTGTGAATAGAAATACTCCTATCTGATTGTTGAGTCAAAGTCCATCACACTAGGTACAATGCCATCCTATTTCTTTATACCTTGATGCATTGTATCTATGTGTGTTGTCAAACATAAGGTAAGTGGCCCTTTTAAACTCTCAATTCCAGATAAGCAAATCATCCATCTCTCATCATCATCACCTTGTATCTTGTTGATATCTCTTGCTTTCTTCTTCTTTTTTGTGCTAGCATCATGTCATGATCAGGTAATCATCATCGCCAATGCATACATCCTACATCCACAAATCATTAGCATACATAAATCTCATAATCATAGCATATCACATCATCCATCTCATCCATATCAAAGGCATTGCATTATCATTTAAGTTGTTTAGGATAATATAGATTGGTTATTCTAAGCATCTTAAAACCATCAACATACTGCATATCATATCATATCATATAAGAAACACTGATCATCTCACATGCATTCTTCATCATCATAATATAGATCTATTAGTCTAAGCATCTCATAAATCATACATCTACATAAAACATCCATTGCATAATCATATAGGCATCGTCTAATCATCCATCTCAAATGCATTACATCATCATTTTAAGTTGTTTAGGATAATATAGATTGGTTAGTCTAAGCATCTTGAAACCATCTCATTTGCATCATCATCATAACTATACATACGTCCATCTTGAACCTCTTTATCGTGAGATCGACCCTCAAAATTGAATATTTTCGCTTGATCTCTCAAGGGGGAAATGTACTAGTGTACTTCTTTTCACTGGGGCATAAAAAAAAAAAGATTTTTTTTGAATTTTGATCATAGCAAGTTCATTCTTTGAACCAACACAACAAGTGCATTGCTTCAAAGAGGGGAAAAATGTAGACATGAAAAATATCCTAATCAACTAACTTCAATTATTTTGTAATCACCCCCTTATTTACCATTTAACTAGTTCATCTTAATTCCTTTGTTGATCAATTTTATTTATATCATCATCCCCTTTTTGATTAAATAAATCATCTTATTTATTTAATCCTAAAGTTCATCTTTAATTAAATAAACCAATCTTATTTAAATCATAATTAACACTAATATCAACCCCTTTAGCTAAATAAATCAAAATATTTACTTAAGTAAATCTAAAATCATTTTCCATCTCCTTTTGATTTATTTTAATCCATAAAATCTAAGTAAAAATGTCAAATCACCTAATCCTCTCTTAAGTTAACTAAATCATGATTATGGTTAAATCTAATGTAACTCCCATCCTCTAGCTTTTCCCACTTGCATAAATAAATGATTTTAATTAATTTATTAAATCTTCATTTTCCATCAACATGGCATAAAAATGGAATATTCCCCCATTTCAAATCTCCCTCCAAGTGGACTTGTCCCTTCTAACATAGCATTAACTCCCCTCTTACATGTCACCCACTTGGCATTGAAGACCCCTTCTTCTCCCTCCAACAAGCCAAATTTGAAATTTGAAAAGGCCACCTAATGTCATTTATTGGCACATTCCTTAAAACTTGAACATGCTTGGCCCATTCACATGGTGACAAGTGGTGCCTTCCTATTGGTTGGGTTTTTATCCCACATTCATCCCTTTGGCCTCTTCTCTCATCAAACTCTTCTATAAATGGAGGGAGTATTCTTCATTTTTATCATCCACAATCTACAACTTCATGCAAAGTTACTCTCTTCACATTGAGAGCTAAGTTTGTCCACTTCATAGCATTTTCAACAATCTTCATCATTGGCTTTTCAAGGGTTGGGAAATGCCACTTTCCATATCAAAGTGGCACCAATCCACTATGGAATATGTTATTCACTATGATTTTTATGATTTCAATTGGTTTGTTTTGTTGTTTTGTTTGTGAAGCATAATGGATTATTTCATAAAGAATGCTATTTTATTTGCTTGCTTTAAACTAACTTCATGAAGATGTATGAGATAGAATTTAAGCTTGTAGGTTTATGGTATTACAATCTTGGATATCCAAACTAAGAACCAACATGTTTTAGTGAAAAAAAACCTTAATACTTGTTGGTGCAAGAATGGTCATTTTGAAGCCACCCCACATTCCACTATTCATAGTAGAAATAGAAAAATACTTTGGGGATTAAGATTTGGTGCGCCTGAGAATTGTTTTCCATGTAAGGGGGAGCCAATGCCACCAAATCTCTAGTTGTTCACTTTGTCTTAGTGTTTTGAGCAATCCAAGTGGGGACTAATCAATTAGTATCTCTTTAGCCTATGATTGTGCATTTTGCAAGTCAGTTGTACACATTGCTTGATTCCAAAGCATTGAAACAAACATTTAACAATCATCAAATTTTCAAACCCTTTGAAAAATTTGAATACCTATGAATAATTTAGTTCTTATTGCTTGTCCCTAAGGATTCCATCCTTAGAGGCTTCTAAATACTTAGGCTCATATCTCAATTCACTCTCTTCAAAGTCAACCTAAGGAAACTATGGTCTTGGCTCTTTGATTCTCACATAATGGAACTTTTGCAATGAAAAGGAGCTTAGAAATAGACATTTAGTTTGAAATTTAAGCAAGACAAACTTGATGTGGTAAAAATAACTCATTATCAAGATAAAATCACAATTGGACCCCACATTGTGTTTGTCTTCATGATTTCTCATAAGATCAAAATTTCAAAACAAAGTTCCACATTATGTCACTTCAAACTTAGGCCTCATAGTCAAAAGTACATCAAGAAACACTTCGTATCACTTTACCAAAATAGGAACATCTTGATAGGGAATTTTATAGACACATTTCTATGAGGCATAATCTAGACTTGTATATCCAATATGAGCCCCTCATTTAAGCTATGATCTTGAAGTCATATATAGGGTAAAGGATGTTCTTCATCTCCTTGGTGTTGTAAACAAAGTCCTATGTTTATCTAGAGTCAAAACAAACAACTCCATCCATTCTCAAAACTTTTATCAAAATTCATCTCACAAACAATTTTCTAGAACTTTGAAAACATCCTAATGCTAGGCTTTTTGTAAATCCTTACACCAAATAAAAATCATCTTTTTTAGTTAGGTGTGTGGGATTGAATAACTTCTCAAACACTTAGTTAAATTAGAAAAACCCCTTTTGGACAAGTTCATCCTAAGATCGCATCTAACATCTTAGGGTTTACAAGTTCATCATCCAAATCAAAAAAATAAAAATAAAAAATACTAAATTCTAGTATTTATCCAAAGTTCTTAAAGGTTCCAACATCCATGTCATTCATCCCCTCATTTACTACATCATCATAATTTGTTCCTAAAATACATCCTATAATTTCATTTTTTACCTAAATTTTAGATCAACCAAAGGAGTTAAAAGGTTCATCCCACATGTTTCTAAGGGTTGATCCCAATTTTATGGTCAAAACATGGTCACAACATAAGAAGATCATGTAGCAAAACAAAGAAACATCAACCACAAGTGATTTGAGTCAAACAAAATTTGACCCTAAGGCATCTACTAATCCTCCACCTAATCCCCCTCAACTACCATAAGATCTTCAAGAGGGAGGTTTCCATTTTGAAGATGTCACAAACAATTACAAAGAGATGTCCCAAGATGAAATACTTGAATTAGTGTAAAATACATAAACCCAAAAACTTATTAACATGGTCATGAAACTGAATCCCACCCAAAATATGTTGGCATTAGCCAAAGAAGGAAAAAAACTCCCTTTTTATTTTGATATAAGTACCATTATGGAGTAACCTTTAGCAAACATCCCACAAACATCATTCACACCCTCATTTCCAAGAATAATCCAATCCATCTCTCAACCATTATCATCTCACACACAAAGTCAACCCATGATCACCAAGGGAAGCTCATTACTTCAAGCTCTTCAAGAAAACCCACTTGTCAATAGTCAAAATTTAGAGGCCAAAACAATATTAGGAATGCTAAACACCATCCTGCAAGACCCCCAACAACCATCTATACCACCATTTTCCCATGATACAAACAATTCATCCACTTTTTTGTGGCACACCCACTTATGACCATGCTACATAGGGTTATACCCCCAACATCTCACAAGGAAAAGTAGATTTATTTGGACAAGTGTGTACCTTAAATGCTTCATCTTCATTTCTACAAGGGAACACATAATGAAATTTTCCCAACATTCCCTATCTTGGCATCATCATCTACACTGATTCAAGGTTAGGGAAAATTCCTTGATTGAACACATAAACCAAAAATCAATCAAATAAATTCAACCCCCGAAGAACAAATCAAATCAACATGTTTACATTACCAAATCCTCTAAACATGCCACTGATATCACAACACCAAGTGGCATAATCCTAAATATCTCAACCACCAGTCACATCATCTAAAAAACCTCAAACATCCCAAAATATAGTCTCAGAAGGACTAAGCATATCAACATACACCTCAACAAACATCCCAACAACATCTTGTCACATCATCTCATACCATCCCTCAAAATCCTCCACTTGCACCTCTAAATCCTAATGCCAAAAACCAATATAGCATCACATTGCAAGTAATGTAGCAAGCTTACCAAAAGGAATTGTAACAATTACAATCCCAATAAGCTCAAGCTCAATCCCAAGCACAAGTATAAACACAATATTTACTACAATAATAGCAAGCTCAAGCACAAGCTCAAGCTCAAGTCCAAGCACAAGCTTTTTTACAACATCAATAAGATGCACAATAGGCACAACAATAGGTTCGAGCTCAATCCCAAGTGAAATACTTGTTACAACAACAAGATTTACAACAATACCACACACAACAACAAGTGTTCATAGCACAACAACAAAAAATAACACAAAAATAGGCCCAACAATAGGAACTATTGGCACAAAAACAACAAAAAAAAGCATAACAACAAGCATTGTTTCCACAACAACAACAACATGCACACTGAAAAGCATTTCTCACACAAAAAATCTTCCAACAACCCTTCATGAACACACAACAAAATTCCTTGAACCTTAAAACACAAGTAACACATGCCACCCCATCATTTACCCAGCATACCATACCATCCCAAAACACACACATTCCATCACCCAATCCACAAGTTGATCTTTCCACACAAGTCAAATTTCGCTCACAAAAAATACATAATATCCAATCTAGAAAAGTGAAAACAATCATACACCCAACAAGATTTGTGCCCCTATCCATTTGATAGGAATATTGCTATGATTTCATTCCCACTAGGATTCGAAATACAAAAATTCAACAAATACAGAGGAAAAGGAAATCTTGAGGATCATATCAGAGAATTCCACATACATCACATGGAAGTAGCCTATGACAATTCCTATCTGATGCAACTCTTCCCTTGAATTTTGGTTGGACCCTTAATGGAATGGTTCTATTGCTTACCTCCCAGAATCAAAAAGTTCCAAGAAGTTGTGGACCTATTCATAGAAAACTATTCATTTAACCTAGACATGGATGTAATCCTAGAGGAACTATCTAGCCTCAAACAAGATAAGGGAGAGACATTTGCACCTTTCTTATAATGATGGAGATCTAGAGCCAGCCAAAGTAATAACAAATTGGAGCCATTATCTCTATATTGAAGTGGAATTGTCCTTCCATTTGAAAATGAAATGCAACATGACATATGACCAACTGATCCCCAAGGATCTCAACATTTAAAGATCCCTCATAGCACAAGGGTGCACACCCATGTACCAAGACAATATACCATTAACAAGCTACAATGAAAAACCTCACACATGGGCTAAAACTAAAAATGTTACCAATGATGGTGTTGTTGATGCCAAAGTTATTATTGCTCTAAGGAAAAACATGAAAACATACCCTCAACAAAACACTCACCAACCAAAAATCAACGCACAACAACCCATTCACCAAAACACCACACAAACAAACCCACCACAACAACAAAAACCAAACAATCAAACAATAAACAATGTGAAAACTCAACTAAAACACAATTATATGCCACTAGGGGAACCCATTGAATCCGTCATGCAATAGCTAGTGCAAGCAAACCTCATCACACTACCCATCTATGAAAATTACCAAGAACCTCAAGTTAAACCACCTTGGTATAATGAGAAGCACCTTTGTCATTTTCACAAAATCAAGGGACACACAATAGCTAGTTTTATGAGACTCAAAAATCTTATCCAATATATCATCAATGATAAAGTCATAACTATTGAAAAACCAATAGGAAATCAAGATCTCAAGATATACACAAATCCCATGTTGGATCACAAAAAAGGAAACAACAATGGTAAAGGAAAGAATTACACCAATGTAAACCATATCTATGACCATGTTGTAGCATCATTGGAGGAATTTGTAATGGCTATCAACATTAAAGGACCCAAAGCCGAGTATGGAGTCACCATATGTAGTGAGTATATTTCTATCCCAGGACCATCACCACCACCTAGGGATCCACCTACCAATTCAAAATCTAACCCTAGTTTTTGTAACATCTTGGAACAATTGAAAAAGACACCCACCCAAATCTCCATGATGGGGTTGCTTATAATATTTCCTGCACATTGGGATATTCTAGAGAAATCCTTGGTGACATCCTCCATCCCCACCAACATTGACATAGACCAATTTCAAGCTATGGTCAGACACATAACTACACCACCTATCCTTACATTATCCAAGAATAACCTCCTAACTCAACCATCACGTAATTGTGCACTTCACCTTAAGGTCTTGGTGATGAGCTTAAAATGTGCTCATAATTTGGATGTTATGATAAAATTTTAAATGCCTTTAATTTTGTTATTTCATGGCTATTTAAACTCTTTTGAAACCTTTTATTGGGATATCCTGTAGCAAGATAATTTTATATTCCTACAGCTCATTGTGTTGACTTGATTGCATTTATTGCCCTGTTGACTCCCTAAAATGACTGGTACATCGTATACAGTTTTTGGATGATGAAATAGATTTAAATGTGTGATTAATGAATAGATATTGTGTATGTGCCATACACCTTTTCTTTTGCATATGTACCTCTTGTTTCGCAGGTTGTTGAAGAATGATCGAGTCAAGTGCAGCCAACCTCGGTCTTGCAATAAAGTCCATTTCCTGCATGACTTCGAGGGAGCTCCAGCGAAGACTCTTTGACCAAAACCATGGGACATATTTTTAATAACAATCAATCTGGAAAGAGTGGAGTGCTAGATTCTTCCCTCTAGATCGGTCGAATGCATAAATTCATTTGTTGGTTTGTTCCTTTGATTCTGGATACAATTTTACTCAATGCTCTTTCTTGAGAAGTTAGTTATTCGGGCTTGCTCTCTTGATTTTTTACAACAAAAGCTCCTCCTCAAGTATGAGAAGGGAGATGATAGTTAGAGTAAGATAGGAAATAGAGTGTTGAGCATCATGTAAGAATTCAATATGATAATGAAAGACGTAACTGCTTGACAAGAGACGTGAGTTTGTTGCAATTCCATATCAACAAACACACATCATTCTATTTTCATGAATAAAGTTCAATGGAAATCTCAAGCTTCAGCATCCTGTATAATCGGTGATGCTTCGTTAAGGGGCCCACTTGCAAGTGCAGGCATCTGTAGCTAGTTAGTTAGTTGTTATTTCTCGCTGATCTCGCTAGCTTTCACATCTTAGCAAGTTTTACACAAACCTAAAATTTGTATTGCTCCTGCATAGGGAGTTCATCATCGCACCTGCTCTCGCAGCATAAGGCCAATTCATAGTTTGTGTTTCAGTCGTAGTTATTATGGTTTCTGTTTTAATCAAATCATAGTTGAGTTAAAGAACTTTGCATTACCTTCCTGTAGCGTAGATAGAATTCATTTACAGAATGTATTTCTGCTAAGATTTGACCGAAACTAGTTCCTAGTGCATATATTTTGCTGCGCCATTTAAAGTATACGTCCCCTGGTTTGACAAGTAAATGAACGTCCACAGAGAGAGATATTAGTCAAATTTTGATGGAGAATGTCCAATCTCTGGTGAAAGGGTTTTACTAAGGATTTTCATATCCTCAAGCAATCATTTTGTCGCTGTCGGGATGGTATCCAAGCTTAGAGTTTGTTTAAGTCATTAGTTTAGCTTGTTAGTAAAATTTTCTAGATCCTTTAAGCCACTATTCACCGTATTGCATGCACAGAAGAAGAAGAGATGCACTAGGAAGGTTCCTCCCCAAAAATCTGTTTATCAAACTACCATTTTAATCTAAAATTTATTAAACTTAACTCCGAGGAAAATCCATTCGCTCAAGTATCTCCAAAGCAAACCAAACATGGTGCCAACCACCAAATGAATCAAATTCAATAATCCAAATTCTACTTTTGAGTCTCTATTGTTCCCTGTGTTGAGATAATCGATAATATTAAAAAACATTCCTCTTCCTGTTTCCAAAGTTTTCCATGGCCTAGTTATGGAGTATCCTAGTTGTTTGCATTTGATATCCTCCTCGTCGCAGCTTAAGCATTCAAACACGCATTTTATAAACTATTAAAGTTATTTCCCTCCACCCTAAAGGAAGGAGCTCTCGTGTGGTTCACAGAGTTCAGGAAGAGGCATTGTTGATAGTTAGCAGCCATGCACAGCCCTCGAAAGTATAAGGAATATTGTAAGAGCGCCAACAAAGTATACATGTTCCAAATTTAGCAAAAAGGAGGATAAAAGCTTTGAAAGATTATATTTCCGTGCTTGAGCCAAACTGAACTCAAACCATACTCTCAACGAGGGACTCTCAAACTACTCTTCTAAGGGGAATCAAAGATGCCCTCAGAGACTTAGGACTGAGTATATGGAACCAGGCAATCCCAGCCTTTGGATGATGAGTAAAGAAAATATTTTAAATCACTGGTGCATGAAGTTAAGAAAGGTTGAGGTCATCATGCTACAGTGGGGAAGTCTTCTTCTGGTGGAGTTTCTCATATGGAGATAACAAATTTGCTATCTGACTTCAAGTAGGACATCATTAATAATATGGCTACACAACTAGACACTATGCAAGCTCAGAAAAAACATGAGGCTGACGCAATTTTGGCCGAGTTCTGTCCATACTATAGATAGAAGAAGCGTGATTGTAGATGCAAGATGGTGGCTAATTTGAAGCCGGTGAAACTGGCCCACATGCAGACTTGCCAAGAGAAGGTGATGGGACATCAGTGCTTTTGCTTAAAATAAAATAGGACAGCCCCAAAGATGCGGCAGCAAGGCCAAGATCCTTTAACTTTGTAACCTGGTTCTAGCTATAATAACCAATGGCAACATGGCTATGGACCAAATTTCACCAATTCTAGAACTCCCCAAACCAAATTACCTAATTATCGAATCTGAATGACAATCCCTCAAGGAGGTTGGAAGCAACCATATGGGCAATGGACTCTACCTTTTAAGAAAATGGCAACAAAATCCTCACTGGGAGAGGCCCTCATCAGTAAGTGTAAAACTATCTCAGATTCCTCGTAGCCTATAGCCACAACCACAGTTCTGATGCCACCTCCGGCAAAGAATCAAGCCAAACTCGGACCTCCAAAACAAACTCTGACCTACCCAAACAAGGTTAAATCCCACATGCTGAATACCAATAATAGTCTGATATCTTATTTGACAAATCCAAGACGCTTTATGTTCTTTAAATGCAAAGCACGAGGTCTCATTTTGAAAGTCTCTAGAACCACTCTCTTTAATTCCAAAACCACCTCTCGACATCAAATGTGAGCTCTCCTCAGCAATCTTCACAAAATTGCCTGCTCTTCCAGCACATGTTCACACCATGCTTCTGGCTAAAAGCCTGCTTAAATCAAGACAACCCATTCCTCAGCAATTTTGATCTTCAAAACCATGAAGAACCCATCTTGACACTCTAGATCAGCTCAAGAATGTATAGATTCAACCCTTTATTTAGCTGGTTAAAAGATATTCTGCATTTTGAAAAAGTTTTATTAAAGAGGGTACGTTTGAAAGAAGCCCCGATTAGAAAAAAAGGATCCTCAAACAATTCATGTCTTAGGAAAAATGGCTGATATAATGTTGGGAAATGTAGTCATTCCAAAGTATATTGACCCTGGAAGTCCTGTAGTGCAGATACATATAAATGGCCAAGTTGTTAAAAATGTTTTGATTGATTTAGGTGTTGCCATTAATGTCATGACAAAGCATACTATGGACTCCCTAAACATTTCAAACATTAGGTTTACACCCACAGTTTTGCAGCTTGCAGATAGCTCCACAGTTAAACCTGATGGGATAGTGGAAGATGTAATTGTCACTCTTGAATCTTGGGAGTATCCTGCTGATTTCACAATATTATCAGTTAAGGAAACTTTAGGAGGGTATCCAGTTATCCTTGGAAGACCATGGTTAGCAACTATTGATGCTTTTATAGGATGTTGCTCTGGAGATATGACTATTTCTGATGGACAGTCCACAAGGAAATTAGCTTTGTATTCGCCTGCTAGACCTCAACCAGATTTGTCCCAACCTGTTTGGCTAGATGTGGAGGAAGAAACTGAAGAACCCAATTCTTTGTCTCAATTAATGATGATTCAAAATGACCCATTCTCACCACTTCAGAGTGAGGATGCCTTGCTCTTTAGAATTCTACAGTACAACTCTGATACGAGTAGCTCATCTGATCCAAATGGTACTCATTTACAATGTTTCCAGCAGCAACCAGATTATGAAAGTTCACTACCTAAACTTCCAGCGATTTTTCATAATTTGCTTCCACAAGAGGTACAAACATCACCTGTAGATTCTATAAGCAATCTCATTAAGCAGATATAATTGTCTCCAGATCATTGTTTGAATGTCAATAGCAAACTATCACAATCTCAAGAGGCTATCTTATTAAAAATGCTACAAGAACAACATAAATCTTTTGCATGGGAATATGGGGACATGTAAGGAATAGACCCTCAAGTTTGTACTCATAGGATATATATCAAAGAATATTGTTCACCAATTAGACAACCTCAGAGAAAGAAGAATGAAATTGCATCTACTAGTAGAGCAGGGCAAGGGTCATCTACTCTTGTAGCACCTGGTCCTGTAGCTTTCGCACATGAATCCTCTGCTAGGGTACAAACTAGATCTGCCACTAGGAGAGAGAAAGAAAAAATAAAGGCAGAAGGGTCCCCAGAATCTGACCCTCATTCTCAGAAAAGGCAATGCTCCTCTCCTGCAGCACCTTCCTTTACAGTCGTTTCTCCTACAGCAACACCTGTTGCTATTACTAGTTCACCGTCATCCTCTAGTAGGGCAGAGCCCTTTGAACAAACAAGAAAGAGGAAAGCTACCAGAACACCTCCTGCACAAGATAGTGTTGCTAGCGCTCTCACAAGGTTAAATCTAAGACTCCTGCTTCACCTCAACCGTGAGGTTATTGTAATTTTTAGCGGCCCCGCTGGTTCAATTCTACTGTTTCTCAAAATGTGTCCGAGAATGTCGCCACAGTTCATTCAGTTCTCGAGGAGAACAAGCGAGACAAAAGAAATAGGCAGAATATAAGGCTACTAAATATTGATGATTTTAATAATAAGCGGCAAGTTATGTAATTTTTGAGGAAGCACAGATTCTCCAATCGTAAGAGCAACAAGTAAGAATTTCATCTCGGCAAGAGTAGCAAATCGCATCAAATACCGGAATGTAATTTGAAGTAGTTAGACCCACCCTACAATTTGTAAAGCCATTGTTGTGTATAAGAGGACGTTTTTAATTGAGTTTCTGGAATATGTTAAAGCTAACTGGGAAACAGTTACATTGCAAACCCTTACTTTCTGACACATAGCCCAGAATGACATGCAACATAGTCTATGGGAAGTAGAAAAGAAGAAATTGAAAAAGGAAATTGAAAGTCAGAAACAAGAAATTGTTGAGTTGAAAGAAAAAATGGATGAAATGTTAAAAGTAACTGGTTAGATTATGGAATGCAAACTGCCACCCATGGTTTATGCTATGTGCCTTAAAGAATAGTTTTTATGGTTCCAATTAATGAGAATTTTTAGAAACCAAGATCCTATACTTCACACTACCAAAGATTTTTATGAAGCATACCAGGCAGCCCCTAACTGGTTAAGGAATTCTCTGTGTGAATTCTATTTGCATGGATTTTTAATACCATTTGAAATAAAATGGAATCCTCTTCTATATATTGGTGATATTCATTTGAGACCATTTATGTCATGGGAATCAAATGAGGCAAATTATGGCAGGTAGTGGGAAACATATGAGGAAGTTGAGAAAATAGAGCACGTTCAATAACGCTCTCAAAGTTCAAACCCCCATGCAATGTTGAAAGATTGGTTTGCTCTGACATATGGTATTAATAATGTTTCAGCTAGAGAGAAAATATTTGATATCAAAAAACAAGTATACGATGAATTCTAGGCACAACCATATTCATTTTGGAGAATGGAATACACCAGAAGTGAGAAAAGATGGGAGAGATTAACTGTTGGGTTAAGAAAGTCAGAACCACATGGTCCCCTAAATTTCACAGCAGCTCTCAAATGAACCAGCAGATATATTAAACAAGATTTGAACTGTGGCTACCATTAACATTTATACCTCCTATACTAATGTGGCCCCTCTATCCCCACCAGGCTACAAATCTTAACAATGAATTAGAAGACCGAAGGTATGAAAGGTGTCAGGATTTCAAAGAATTTTATTACAAGTTTCGAAATCCATTCCAGAGTCATGTAGCCACAACTGACTTCAGAGAAACCACTAGGAAAGTTAATGCTGGAGGACCAACATTGGGCTAAGTAGGGGGCAATGATGAGCTTAAAATGTGCTCATAATTTGGATGTTATGATAAACTTTTAAATGCCTTTACTTTTGTTATTTCATGGCTATTTAAACTCTTTTGAAACCTTTTATTGGGATATCCCGTAGCAGGATACTTTTATATTCCTGTAGCTCATTGTGTTGACTTGATTGCATTTATTGCCCTGTTGACTCCCTAAAATGACTGGTATATCGTATACAGTTTTTGGATGATGAAATAGATTTAAATGTGTGATTAATGAATAGATATCATGTATGTGCCATACACCTTTTCTTTTGCAGTTGTACCTCTTGTTTCGCAGGTTGTTGAAGAATGATTGAGTCAAGTGCAGCCAATCTCGGTCTTGCAGTAAAGTCCATTTCCTACATGACTTCGAGGGAGCTCCGGCGAAGATTCTTTGATCGAAACCATGGGAAAGATTTTTAATAACAGTCAATCTGGAAAGAGTGGAGCTCTAGATTCTCTCTAGATCGGGTTGAACGTATAAATTCATTTATGAAGTTTGTTCCTTGATTTTGGGATACACTTTACTTCCACGTCTTTCTTTGATAGAGTTAGTTAGTCAGTTGCTCTCCTGATTTTTAAATAAAGTTCTCCTCCTGTGTGAGTGAGAAGGGTGATGATAGTTAGAGTAAGATAGAAATAGAGTAGTAAAATCATGTAAGAATTAATATGATAATGAAAGACAAAATCTATTTGACAAGAGACAAAGTTTGTTGTTAGTCTCCATATCAATAAAAATAATGTACATCATTCTATTTTCATGAATAAAGTTCAATGAAGTTCTAAGTTTAGCATCTGTGTAATCAGTAGATGCTTGCTAAGGGGGCCCACTTAGTAAGTATCTATAGCTAGTTAGTTAGTTGTTATTTTCTATCGATCTTCAGTTAGCTTTCATCTTTGAAGTTTTTATACAAACTCAGTCTTGTATTGCTCCTGCAGCATAGGGAGTCCATCACTCTGCCTGTTCCTGCAGCATAAGGCTAGTCCATAGTTTGTGTTTCAGTTGTAGTTGTTATGGTTTCTATCATAGTTGAGTTAAAGAACTTTGCATTACCTTCCTGTAGCATAGATAGAATTCCTTTCTAGTATTTATTTCTACTAAGATTTGACTGAAACTAGTTCCTAGTGCATATATTTTGCCGTGCCATTTAAAGTATACGTCCCCTAGTTTGACAAGTAAATGAACGTCCACAAAGAGAGATATTAGTAACCTGATGGAATTTCCAATTCCCAAGAAATGTTTTACTATGATTTTCATATCCTTTTGTGGGCGCAACCACTTGGTCCATTAGAAAAAAATCAAACGAGTTTTGATAGATTTGGGTGTAGGATTAAATATTTGTACCTTGCAACTAATAAAGATCTAGGTTTTTTAGAGGATGTTATTGAAGAAAGGAAAGGTATCACCATCAAGGCCTATGATGACCAAGAATGGGTGTCACAAGGCACCATTCAACTCCCCATCCAAGTGGGGCCAACAATCATGGAAACAACTTGTCAAGCCCTCGACCTTGAGCTTCCCTATAATATTCTCAAAGGGCATCCATGGATCCACAAGATGCAAATTGTCACATCTACCTTCCACTAGTTTGTAAAATTCCCTTACCAAAATCAAGAAGGCACAATCCATTGTGACCTCAAAACTTTTTATTACTACAAGGATCTAGAAGCCAAGTACTACAAGACCTACTAGGTTCTAAAAAATGATAAGGGATCCACATCTCCCTATATTGATCCATCCACTTTAGCCTCCACTTCCAAGACAAAGACACCTATCATCCAAACACATCCTAGATATCAAAGTCATAACTAGATATGATTTCTATGGGGACTATAACTTGCAAAAAGGTACATATTTTGTGGGAGAGTTACCTCAATCTCCTAAATCTCATGGAAAACCACAATCTAGTGAAGGAACATCCAAGACATTCACAACATCTACTTCCACTTTCAAAATTTGAGGAGACTTGAGGAAAGAGGTTGTGGATGAAGAAGGTGTCTCAGGTCTCATATATCAAGATAACTGACCTACAACCATTCTCTTGATGGAAGAGGACAACAAGGTTCTACAGTTAAAGTTTAGCTAGGGTTACAACAACAATGAGAAGCTCAGGAAAAATTATAATGACCTGTTAGAACCTATCATTCCTAAGAAGCATATTAATAATCTTGGTCTCATATGTACCTCTCCCAGGTTAACCATACTTGGCAAAGCTACTCCTGTTAAAATGGTCAATGCTTCCTCTTCGATCCCTGTATCACTTAGTAGTCCCTTCAAAGACCCTATCTCTAACCTACCTATGATATTTGAGGATTATTCCCTTTTCATAATCACCTCCATGTCATTTGATTCAAACCACCAAGTCACTAAACTAAATCTCATTTACCCCCAACTCATCTATTGCGACCAACAAGGACCATTGATCCTAGATACATTCAAAAATGATGAGGTTCTCTCAGAATTTATGGGACTAAGGGATAATCTACCATATGGATATCACAAAGCAGGGTTTAACATAGAGTTGGATACATATGCATACTATGAGGAAAAAATTGAATCTCTTAGTCACAAAATTGAAATTCTAAGAGTAGGTCAAGAAAGGAAAGTCCAAAATAAGCTCTTGGGATAGGATGGTAGAAAAAGTAAAGGCTTAGTTTTTACCAGTAGATCATGCCATACCAAATTTTATGAAATTACAAGATTTAAAGAAAAGGAAGATGGATGTAATTTCATATACTGAGGAATTTCATAGATTATGCATTATGGCTGGTCATAATGAAGATGAGGTTGAAAGAGTGGCTAGGTATTTAAGTGGTTTACAACTAAACATAAGAATGAGATTAATTTGAATCCTCCTAAGATAGTAGAAGAATTTTTCCAAATGGCAGTAAGGGAAGAGGATAGAATCAAGAGAAGACAAGAAAGACTAGGGGTAGATGTAACACAAATAGAGGAAGAAGCACAAGGTAGTTCAAAGAATATCATGAAGATGATGATAAGAGTAGATACCAAGCACCTGAATCAAGAGGGGGATATAGAGGTACAAGGGGAAAGTTTGGAGGTGGAAGGAATTCCAACACTTTTGTTGGTAGGTGTTATCATTGTCAACAATATGGAAATCCTGCTTGGAAGTTCCCTGAGAAGATTGGTAAATCAACTTCAAGTGGAGGAGAAAAGAAAAATGAAAGAAGAGCACAAATAGTTCAAGAGGATGAAGCTGAAAGTAGTTCAAGTTCAAATAAATTGGCTGCAAGGGCTGAAGTTGGAGAGATGTTGATGATGAAAATACAAGTGTTGAATACCTCCAAGGAGGAAGATAAAATGCAAAGAAGAGCCTTGTTCAGGATATCCTATAGATGCAAGAATAAGGTATGCAAATAAATAGTTGATTTAGGGTGTACTGATAATTTTGTATCTAGTGAAATGGTGGAAAAATTGTGTTTGGAAAGAATTCCTATAGAAAATTCCTATAAAGTCTCATGGATCAGTAATCACTAATCTATAGTGGTGAATGAGCAAGCTACTATTGATTTCCAAATTGGATAGTATAGGGATCAATTTGTTTGTGACATCTTTCCAATGAATTGGTTCCATATTTATTTAGGAATGGTATGCAAGTTTGATAGGTCAATCATATACAATGGGAGGAAAAACACATACACAAATGAAAAGTATGGTAGAACATTTATCTTAACTCCATTAGATGAAGAGGAGAAAGAGTAGGGTGAAATCATCATGATTGGGAAAAGGGAATATGTGACTCTTGATGAAGGTAAGATTATGGATTTGGTAACCAATACAAGATATGATAGAGTTGATAATAAGAGTGAAAAAAAAAAGGAATTCAAATGGAAAAAATAATGCTTTTGTGTGGAAGGAAAAGGTAAGTGGAAATGTATCTCAGACTAAGACAGGACATTGCAAGATTGAAGAGCCTTTGGAAAGGAAAGATAAAGGTGATATTATCCTTGTAGGAATAGTAAGTTTCCTTGTGGTGGAAAAAAGAGTGAGTGGATAATTGAAGATAGTATGAGCACAAGTTTGTGAGGTTGAGAAGGTAGGGAAAGTGGTAAGAGTATAGTCAATAAATGGTTAAAGTGATGGGACATTAAGCAAGTGAACAGAGGTTTGTAATAAGAAAAGGATAGTGAGTTTTGATGTCATGACAGTAGTTGATGGTGTTGAAAATACAGTGAAAGAAAATACAAGAAAATATGATGAGGATGGGATAAAGGAAAAAACAAGTATAGGTTTGATAGAGATAGTAAAAAGTGAGTTTACAGTTGATGATGAGATTGATAGAAGAAAAGGTACAAACCTATATAAGTTTGATAGTAAGAATGTTGTAGTTGAGAGGGCTGATAGACAATGGATGAAGCATGAGGAACAAAGGATAGTAATGGAAGATTATGGAGGGAAGAATACATATATACTTGGAGATGTGACATCAAGACTTGAAGATGGAAAAGTGGAAAGGCACCCCATAGTTTAGAAAGAATAGTTGGAGCAAAGAACAAGTGAAGACAAAGTTGCCAAAGATAGTGAAGAGGAAAATGAACCTAGAAAAGGAAAAAAAAGATGATAGAGGCAAGTGGAGAAAAATGGAGGACAAATAGCAAGGATCTTTCCAAGAGACTTGGAAATATTTAAAAGTGGGGTGTATGGTGCAGGGGCACCATTAGTTGAAAATTGTTAATTTAAGTTGTTGAGGTCTAGGTTATATATTTTTAGAGAATTTTGTTTAAATAATGTCACTAAGATCATTTTGTGATGTAATTAGTCAATTTTTTCTTAGGTCTAGGTGTTTAGAAAGTTATTAGTGCTGATTTTGCAAAATCTGCAAAAGGTGCAATGTTATCAAATATAAAAGTTCTAAAATTACAAATTTGCATTATTGAGGGATATCAACAATCATAAGACTTAAAAAGTAAATTTTAGGGAGTTAAAGAGTTAGTTTGGAGGGAAAAATTCTATAAATAATGAAAATAATCATTTGAAAGGGATCTTGGAGTTTGGAAAAAGTGAAGCAATAAAAATCACTATTTTTTTGTAAATTCTGAATTTTCTTGGTGTTACCAGCTTGTGTACCACCCGATTAGTTAATTTTTTCAATGGGAAAGTTACTAAAAATTTTGTACATTTGTGTGAGAAACCATTTTGAAGTGTTTTTATTACATTTTAATACATTGGAAAGCTTTTATAATTCATTTCCTCCAGGCGGCCATAAAACAAGGTAATTAAGGGTTTGTAGTTTCTAATATGACTTAAGCCCATTCCACCTTCTGTAAGATTTTTTCCTCAGTGGAATGGGTAGAATTTTATACGAATAAAGGAATGGAATTCTTGTGAGTGTAGGGGGATATCTGATAATGGGTTGGGCATGAAGCCCTAGTGAGGAAACTTGAGTTTTCCCATTGAAATTAAGAAGTTTGTGAAGATAATGTATGTAAATGCTTGGGGTAGCATAGTTGAATGGTATTTTTAGTGTTTGAAGACCTATTGGGTCTTGATTGAAGTGGTTTCAGGAGATTTTATGGGTAGGAAGTTGGTTTTTCAGTACAACCTAGTTTCTTGGGTAAAAAAGAGGGTTATTGTTTTGACACTTGTGAATGAGTGTAATTGTAAAATAATTGTGAAATATTGACTTTGGAGACTTGAAGACTACTTCCCTAGTGTTTTGGAAGATTGGTGAATAGATTAAAGACAAGGTTCTTTGGGAATTTGGCCTAATTAGAAGGATAAAAAGTGTAGAAAGTTGTTTTTGGAGAAAGTGTTGCAAAGGAACAAATAGTGAATTGTTGATATGTTTATGTACACCAAAATGGGTGTTTGAAACCTTGTTGGTCTTGATGTGAAAGGACAATACCTAGGAGATATACCCAATTTAGTGGGTTTGCTATGCTACAAGGAGATAGGTTGATCTAGTGAAAGTAAAGAGTTGTGAGAGTTTGTGACTTGATAATTGTGATTACTGATTGGAATTGTGTTTAGTGAGATTGTAGGACCTCCCCCGTTACATCAAGCTCTTCCTCTATATATTTTATCTAGCTTTCATCCTTGTTGGCCTCATAGTAATGTTTTGGCTCAATTCAAGACAAGAGTGCAAGTTTTAATTGTTCCTTGTTCTTTGATAGCCTTCTCCTCATCTGAACTCCTCCATTTTTGTCCCCAATAATCTGATCTAAAAGATGATCCTTTTGAACATATCTTGCAAGTTCCTTTTCATTTACTTCTTTAGGATATTCTTCATTAAAATCAATTTCTTCTTCATCTACTAATTCAATTTCAATTTTTTTTTTACCAAGCTTTAAAAGGTTCATTTCTTCATCAACTTTGACATTTATGCTTTCTACAATATTGTGCAACCTCTTGTTATAACACTTGTAATATTTGCTTTGTGTGAAATATCCTAGAAATATTCCTACATCACATTTGGAATTGAAATTTCTGAAGTTTTCATCTTTTCTCTTTATGTATCATTTTCTACCAAACACCTTGAAATACTTGATAGATCTAGGCTTGCCATATCATAGTTCATATGGATTATTACCATTGTTTCTCTTATTTGAGCTCTGTTATGAAAGGATATTGTAGTATGGATTGCTTCTTTCTAAAATACATCTACCAATTTGGTCTAACTCAACAATTCTCTAACAATATTTTTAACCATTTTATTCCTTCTTTCAACTACTCCATTCTATTGTGGAATTCTTGGCATAGAATATTTCCACTTGATTCCATGTTTTTCACAATATTTAATGAACTCACTTGATGTGACATCTCCTCCTCTATTTTATTTTAAGCACTTGATTCTTCTATTGGTCTCCTTATCAACCAAGGCTTTGAATATATTAAACTCTTCAAATGCATTTGAATTCTCCTTTAGAAAGGTTATCCATGCCATCCTAGTATAGTCATCAATCAACAACATGAAATGTTTTTCACTTTTTCAGTCCTATTTTCCTTGTGGGACCATACAAATCAATATGAAATAATTGTAAGGGTTTCGTAGCTAAGTATTCCTTTGTTTGAAACTTGACCCTTGTTTTTTTTCCCTGCTAGCATTCTTTGAAAATGGTATTTGTAGGTTTAGTTATTTTAGGAATATTTATAACTATTGGAAGATTGTTGTCATTGATATCACCATGTTATATGAGTTGCAACTGTAAGTTTCAGTTCTAGCTTGATCTAATATTCTGAACTAGTATGTAGTTATTATCCTTCGATATTTTGGTCTGCAATCCTCCGCTGATGATTATTATTGCTTGTAGTTTTGGGAAACTATTTTTGGATGTTAGAAGCTTGTAAGTTCAGAATCTCATGTGCATAGGTGCTCGTATGGCGAGTTGGCATTATTCTATTGTTGCATTTTGGTATTAAGTCTATCTCTAGCCAAGCTAATTTCTAGTTGATCTCATAATGATTTTTTTTTTTTGAAAATGTATGTGTGACCTATCTTAGGTGCATTCCAACATCTTGTAGCACACTACACACTTGAATTAGTTTTGGGAAAGTTTTGTACAAGCTTGAAGATGATAATTAGTCTTTTTGGTGAATAAGGGATGCATCTAATTAGGATAACCTAATTGATGCTTGTGGATGAATCAAATATATATATTGGACAATTTCCAAATTGATTGTGTGAAAGTGAAGTGTGAACCAAAGAGAGTCAAGTATGCAAAGATGATGAAGTGTGTAAATTTGGTTTATTGAGCATCAAAGGAACTGAATCAAAACTTGTTAGGTGTAACTTTATCAGTTCATTTTTTGGATCTAAGCCATTTCTATGTTGTATCTTTGTAGGAAGTGAGCCTCTCATTTTGGATAGCAAGTCCTGGAAGTGAGCTACATTTCTAATATCTTACAACCAGTTATACTATATTGTGAGCTAATCCTCACCATGGTTTTTCCCATTTTCATTTTTCCACACAAAATCTTGGTGTTCATGTGTTCTATGCTTTTATGTTCTTTTAATTTTATTGCTCATTTTTACTATTATATACATTGGAGTAATTTGATGGTGTTTGTTCAATAAGTTTAATAAGATAATGATTCACCCCCCCTCTCAGTATATTTGGTATTCAACACTAACTAGTCTTATTGAACATAATTTTACTAGATTGTCAAAATTGGCATGCCCCAATCTCCTATGCTACAACCAACTCTCATATACTTAACTTATTTGACAATTCTAACCTTTCACTTTACTAAGATTGTAAAGATTATTGTCAATCCTCACTCCTTGTGCAATTGCCTTACGATTCTTTCTTATCTTCCATCCTTTTGAGTTCAATGTAATCTTATATCCATTGTGACACATTTGGATGGCACTTAAAAGGTTTTGTTCCAAACCTTCAACATATAGGAAATATTTGGTACAATTTTTCCCATTTATGCACAAGATTCCTTTGCCACAAATCTTCAAAGGAAAGTTATCACCCAAAATAATTCATCTTTCTTTAAATTTCTTGATTTTTACGAATTTTCTTTTATGTAGATAGTCATATGCCTAGATCATCCACTATCAATTACCCACAAATTTTTATTTTTCACGTGAAATGTATTTTTGCAATCATTGATTATGTGGGATTTTTATCTTTCTCCTTCCAAACCTTTATAGGTTCCTTTTCAACCTTCTATTCATCTTTCTAATGAACCTTAGATTCCTTTTTCATTTTGGGAAGTATGTCTTTCTTCTAAGACTAAACATTTGGTCTTATGTTGTTTTGTTCTATAGTTTCTAGCTATATGACCAAATTTTTTTGTAGTTGTAACATATTACACACATCCATTAAAGGGGAAAAAGGGTTTTTTCTTACACATTTTGTACTTTCAAGAACTACTCTACATTCTCTAGCCCTATGACCAAATGGATTACAAGTATAGAAATACCCATAAAATTATGAAGAGTGCTTGATCATATCATTTCATTGAGTTGGATGCAGATATCTTCTTTGTATTGGCTTCATCAAATCTCTCACTCTTCTAAATCCATCAAAATTAGTTCTTGTTTTATGCTTCTTATGTTGGTAAAAATTGATTTGTTATCATTCTTGTCTACAACCAACTTCTTTTCTTCATTAGATTTCTTCACCTCAACAGACTTCTTCTATTCACTAGATGTATTTTATTTTTGTTGGGATTTTTTCTTGCAACATTCAATCCTAACAAGGTAAGTGCACCAATCTATGACACAATTTTGATGCCAAATTAGAAAAAAAAAAAAACATCAAAATAGAGCATTTGGCACATGCCAAATTTGGAGAGTGCCAAATGAAAAAGGTGATTTTAAACAAAATCTTGCATTCTAAACCTCATTTTATTTTCAACCTATAGCTTGGCTTTGAGGTTTTTAGCTTTGAAACTCACACTCAACAAATCTCTTCCATTTTTTGCACTCTTAGCTTGTAATTCTTCATGAGGATACTGCGAACACATCAAAGAGGTCAAATATTGTGAAGAGGTATGTATTTTTATTGTTTTTATTTCAAATTTTATTTTGAATGTAGATTGAAATAGGTTTTTCTAATAAAACTTTGTTCTAATTCTTAGGGAATGAATCTCCACCTCCAAACATTGATAATTCACAATCACCCCCTCACGAAGAGCCTCCTATACAAGAACAACCTGAAACCCCTCCATAAATTCATAGGAATCCTCAAGGAGCAGAAGAAAATATCTTGAGTAAAATTGAAAACAATAAAAGAGACATTGAATAATTAATTCGAATATTAATTGAGCATGCCGAAACCGACCCTTATAGGAGAGGGATTTCCAAATCATTGAATTCAATTGCATCTCATGTAGGAGAAATCAGTGAGAAAATAATTTTTTGGTTAAATAAGGGGCATGAGATGAGATAATTTTATGCTGGTGGTTTATCATATGCAAATGTGAAAAAACAAAAAATTAGCAAATTCGACTTTACGGACCCAAGAACCAATGCACCTTTATCTTATGCAAGTAGGAGGTTTCCCATCCATTGGTGCCACCATGAATTAATTAAATAATAATTTTAGGAGTAGTGGTGGATGGTATTTGACCAACCTAAATGCAATAAACATGAGGTACCATAATAATTTTTGAGTAAACTCTATTGTGAGTTTGTCCTCAATAAGATGCCATATTATTTTAAAATCTTAGAATTTCAAGGTAGAGGTGGGGGCTCCACACATGATAGACCTGCTCTACAATGTAATCCACAATTAGCATTGAGACCCTTGGCCAAAACCATGGTGAAGCATGTTGTTGTTCTTTCCATTATTAAGGATAGTTTAGAGGTGGACATGCTGGGGTCGATTAGCTCGCTCACCCAGACCATTATACAATTTGTTAGGCCTCTAGTAGAGCCTGATATGGAAGAGATGTGTATGCCTCGAGCTCCACCACACCATTGTGGTGCTTAAGGTGCTATTTGAATGTAAAATTATTAGAGTGCTCAGGATGTAGCTACATAGCCTACATCAATTGCATAGGTGATGGCTATGATAGATGAATTGCTGAATAATACATTTAGAATTGATGCTCATGTAAAATTCAACAAGTTTATTTAATTTTGTTTATTAAATTATATTTTGAAATTTATGAATAACTAAATTAGTAGAATCAATATGATGAAATTTCAGGGTCAGTGTGTTCATGAGACGTCCTCCATTCCTATAGACCCTTATTTTTTCTTGACATTGAGTCCACATGTATGCAACTAGTATTAAATATATTATTAATGCATGTGAATAGTTGAATGTTATATTTGAATGTTTGTCTCATAACATTCTTTGGACGTCAAATAGTTTCTTGGTGCACCTTCAACCTCCACACCTTGCAATTCATGTCATAAAACAACTTTCACTCAAGTAGCCTTTGTTCATTAATGGTGTTGTAAAACAATGTTAGCTAGTTTTCTTAATTTTTTGTATACAAATCTAAAAAGTTGATGAGAAACAAAAACATTGGTTGGTCTTGAAAGACCCTAATTATATTTACCATTCAACATCCATCTCATTCTTCAATTCCTTTCATCACTCATATTTTAACCATTTTATATCACATATCCCAATCTTTAACACCTTATATATTTTACCACCTTCCTCCATATTTCATCTTATACATATATCGTTACAAGAAACCTTTTCTTCTACTCATTATTGATGAAATCTTTAATATTGACATCTACATCTATACAAACTTCTGAGATATAAACAAAGCATGTCCTAAGGATGAATTTCCTCTACCAAATAGAACATTATATAGGATTTTGTGGAGAACAAAACTATTGAAGTTAACAAATAGAAGCAGAAATCCTCAAAAAATGATCACAAGGTCTTTACTGATCCATTACATGACCATGGAAAAGGAAAAGTCTCCAATTCAATAAATAAGACCAATACTTTGGGAAGCTATGCTAATGTCAAGTATGATTATAACCATGGCCCAATCATAAATCATATTCAAGTTGTCGATGAGCATGTAAACTATTAGCTCTCAAAAACACAAGCAAGATGCCTCAAGAGGCTACCAATCTCTTGATACGCTTTAGGGTAATAGACAAGGTCGAAAGAATTCAACCTTCTACTCTTTAGGTGCTGCAAAACCTGGGTGGGTGTACCTCTCTAAATTGTGCAGACTTAACTTGTGATTATCTTCTTAAAGCAATTTTTTCACAATGGAAATGGGAGATGAATAAATGAAATCCAACTTGAAAATAGTAACAATATTCTGATCTGAATCCTAAAATCAATGCTTGATTAATAGATGTAAAGAAAACTGAATAATTTCAAATGGTGAAGTGCAGAGACTAGTGCCTTGTTGGGTATGCGGAGTCAAATGAGATCAAGATGAGCAACACTTCTCTGAGAAAATTCAAATTATCTAGCATATATTATGCTTACAACTTGTATAAACATGCAAGAATGTGATTACTAAGCTCTACTTGATTAATCCAATTGAATCTCTTTGATTATTGTGATTAACTAAAAGGATTTAGTCTTTAGTTGAAAGAACCAATCAATCAATCACACAAGTGCAACAAATGTGCACTGATAAATCAAATACAAAATTGTCATATCAATTTAAACAACCAAAAAGAATTCATCTTGGAGACAACTTAGCAATCATTTTATTAAATTCAATAGATAACTAATACTAGACATGTGCAGCAACATCAATTAACATTCATAAATACCTCCATTTTAAAACATGCATCACAACCTCTGATTTGATAAATTTACTATTTTGTATCCATACAATTTGCCTACTATATTGAATAACTAATAACTGGTCCTCTATTTTACAATTGCAATATGCCTATTTATACACCAGCATTTGAAGAAAATATAATACTGAGATCTCATGTCAGCCTAGCACAAAATTCAGGCTCAAACAATGTCATCCTACAATGGTCAAACAAACAGATACATGTCAACCACAGTGTTTGTACTTTTATTGTTCACCAGTGAGACAGTCGGTGAGAAAAAATGTATCATCATGCCGAAGGAAATTCAATCGCTAATCATCTATGTTCACTATGCTCGCATTCACCATGACTGTCAACCATTGGGGAGATGTCATAAAGACTTCAATATGTTTCATTGAGAGCTTCATGATCAAACTGTATGTCACTATAAGATTCTATTTGTTATACCAAAGACAAGAAGCATCCCCAGTGTTACCGATATGCTTTTTCTTACATGCTTTCCACTTTCTGAGACACAAGATAACTCTCTTTGATGAGTTCCTTTTGTTTTGTTCACAGTCGCCATAACATTCTGACATCGGAAAGACCTCTTGTAGATAACAATGTTTCACCAAAAGTCCTCAAACATCCCTGCGTCACTGAGACAAGAGAAAACTCCTACCGAAATGCAACCTTCAAACACATGTAGGTTTCCATAACAAATCACAATTGGGGAGATGTCTTGTAGGCTATTATGTCACATTGAAAGCCAACATCTATATTCAAGTCGCTAAGACATGAGACTTTTCCCACCGACGAGGATCCTCTGTCGCTATAACCTCCAACCCTAGGCGAGACGCCTTGTAGAGAATTTTGTTACATTGAAACAACCGAGCACATCAAGATCGCCAAGAGAAATCAAAACTTTCATCGAAAGCCATTCAAAAGACACTATCGGCAAGACCCAATGCTGAAAACAAAGACTCAGGCTGAACAAAACACCCATGCAAAGTCAGTAAGACATACTAGATTCGCCAAGACCTCAACATGATGGCCACACTTCTGTCAATACATTCATCCAATACGCGGGTCAGTGAGACAATGCAAAGTCATTATGAGCCTTCACCGAAGTCCATATCTAGCCAAAATGAAATCTAATGTGCCTGTTAGTAAGAAAAAGAGGGGTTGCCAAAACCAAAGCCAATGAAAGATCTCATACCGATAACCTCCTGATGTATTAGTCGGCGAGACCCGACCCGCTCTAGGAGACGTCACCCTGGTGAAAAAGTTATGCCGACATCCGCCAACAGATGAAATCTCCAATTTCCATGACAATGCCAAAGTCCTGCCGAATGCTGCCTGCATACAAACCTCAATTTTTGTGACATCAAATGAGTCTTTCCGATAGGCAACACAGACTCATACAAGCATAAAATTGATTGAGGAGACAAAAAATAACCTATGCTGGTAAGGATTGCAAAATAAAAAAGGCACAACTCGATGGAACATATGGAGCAATATGGGTAAAAATGGAGAAAAATATGCATACAGTAGGGAAAAATTAGGAAATTATGAGTGAAAACATATGTAAAAATATCATATTTTTACAGTCCCAATAGTGGCTCCGTCTGGGGATGAATGATAGTCAGATCATTGCAAGGATCCAGAATCTTAGGTAAGTAGACCAAACATAAAATGATGAACCAGTGAGCAATGATGGAATGAATGGTAATGGAAATGAATACAAAGTGGAGATGAATGGAGAATGATAGTGAAATGGAGATGGACAAAATCCTAGACTACTGTGCATGGAAAATAATTTTAAAGAGGATAAGCAAGAGTTGTCCATGCACTTGCAACCCTTAATCCTCTGTGTTGTTGCACATATGTTGGGACTATAAAAATCTAATGTTTTTACATATGTTTTCACTCTTAATTTCCTGATTTGGCCCTACCGTATGCATATTTTTCTCCATTTTTACCCATATTTCTCCATATGTTCCATCAGGTTGTGCCTTTTTTAGTTTGCAGTCCTTATTGGCATAGGTTCATTTCTGTCTCCCCGATCAATTTTGCGCTTGCATGAGTTTGTGTTTCCTATCAACAAGACTCATTTTATGTCACAACGATTGAGGTTTATATGCAGGTAGCATTTGGTAGGACTTTAGCATTGTCACGGCAATTGGATATTTCATCTATTGGCAGTTGTTGGCATAAGTTTTTCTCCGGGGTGAGGTCTCCCCGAGAGGGTCGGGTCTCACTAACTAATACATCAGGAGGTTATCGACATGAGATCTTTCATCAGCTTTGGTTTTGGTGACCCCTCTTTGTCTTACTGACAGGTGCATTAGATTTCATTTCGGCCAGACATGGACTTCGGTGAAGGGTCATAATGACTTTGCATTGTCTCACCAACCCGCGTATTTGATGCATGTATCAGTAGGAGTGTGGCCATCTTGTTGAGGTCTTGGCGAATCTAGTATGTCTTACCAACTTTGCACAAGTGTTCTCTTTAGCCTGAGTCTTTGTTTTTGGCATTGGGTCTTGCCGATAGTGTCTTTTGAATGGCTTTCAGTGAGAGTTTTGATTTCTCTTGGTGATCTTGGTGTGATCAATTGTTTCGGCGTAACAAAATGCTCTACAAGGTGTCTTGTCGAGGGTTGGAGGTTATAGCAAAAGAGGATCCTCATCGGCGGGAAAAGTCTCATGTCTCGGTGACTTGAATATAGATGTTGGATTTCGGTGTGACATAACAGCCTACGAGACATCTCCCCGACTGTGGTTTGTTATGGCAACCTACATGTGTTTGAAGGTTGCATTTTAGTAGTTTTCTCTTGTCTCAGTGATGCAAGGATGGTTGAGGACTTTCGGTGAAACATTGTTATATACAAGAGGTCTTACCGATGTCAGAATGTTATGGCAACTATGAACAAAACCAAAGGAACTCATCGGTGAGAGTTATCTTGTGTCTTAGCGAGTGGAAAGCACATAAGGAAAAGCATATCAGTAACACTAGGGATGCTTCTTGTCTTTGGTATAACAAGCAGAATCTTATAGTGACATACAGTTTGATCATGAAGCTCTTGATGAAACATATTGAATTCTTTATGACATCTCCCTAATAGTCGACAGTCATGGCGAATGCGATCACAGTGAACATGGATGATTAGTGATTGAATTTCCTTCAGCATGATGATATGATTTGTCTCACCGACTGTCTCACTGGTGAACAATGGAAGTACAAACACTATCACTGACATGTATCTATTTTAGTGACCATTGTAGGCCGACATTGTTTGAGCCCGAACTTTGTGCTAGGCTAACATGAGATCTCAGTTTGATATTTTCTTCAAATGTTGGTGTATAAATAGGAATATTGCAATTGTAAAATAGAGGACTAGTTATGAGTTATTCGATATAGTAGGAAAATTGTATGGATACAGAATAATAAATTTATCAAATTAGAGGCTATGATGCATGTTTTAAAATGGAGGTATTTATGAATGTCAATTGAGGTTGCTGCAAATGTCTGGTATCAGTTATCTGTTGAATTTAATAAAAGGATTGCTAAGTTGTCTCCAAGATGAATTCTTTCTGGTTGTTTAAATTGATATGACAAGTTTTTATTCAATTTATCAGTGCACATTTTCTGCACTTCTATGATTGATTGATTGGTTCTTTCAAGTAAAGACTAAATCCTTTTCGTTAATCACAATAATTAGAGAGATTCAATTGGATTATTCAAGTAGAGCTTAGTAATCACATTCTTGCATGTTTATACAAGTTGTAAGAATAATATATGCTAGATAATTTGAATTTTCTTAGAGAAGTGTTGCTCATCTTGATCTCATTTGACTCCACATACCCAACAAGGCACTAGTCTCTGCACTTCACCATTTGAAATTATTCAATTTTCTTTACATCTATTAATCAAGCATTCATTTTAGGATTCAGATCAAAATATTGTTACTATTTTCAAGTTGGATTTCATTGTTCATCTCCCATTGCCATTGTGAACAAATTGCTTTAAGAAGATAATCACAAGTTAATTCTACACAATTCAAAGAGGTACACCCACCCAAGTTTTGCAACACCTAAAGAGTAGAAGGTTGAATTCTTTCAACTTTGTCTATTACCCTGAAGCGTATCAAGAGATTGGCAGCCTCTTGAGGCATCTTTCCTATGTTTTTGAGAGCTAACATCAACACTATTACCATAAATAAAACTCTCGAATGCATTGTCAACACTCACCATACTGAGATAACCATCCAAGTCCATCCATCATAGCAACAACCATAGTCCTCCAAGTGACACTATAATTTACTTGACCATGTTGATGGTGTTTTCTACACAACAACAACTCAGACAAGATGCAAGTATCCTATCTCTCTTGAAAGGTAGATCTCTATTAGCAAGCCTCAAGGGATAAAACCAAGGTCTCTAATGTCAGGTATTGACAATGCAAAAACAACTCAATGATAAATGTGAAAATGTTAGTAATCATAAGGGGCCTTACAAACAAATGTTGAATATTTGAACCTATCAAATTTTCAATAAATTGATACTTTGAGTCCTAAATCTAACACAGACAATAAAGAAATAGCAAAAGATAAGGGTTTAAAAGAAATATCTAAGATTAGAACTATTCCTAAGATTCGCAATGCAAATGGAGAACACTTGAAATGGACCAATCCCTTAAACTAATTCTTGCTTAACCCAGATCTTGCCTGCAATTTCACAAGAATAGTGCAATCTTCTAAGGAATTAAGATTTCTAGATTATGAACATTCACTCAAATGAACAAACATCCAAAATTGAACTAAGCACATAAATATCAGGTCCAAGCTAACTTTACAAAGCAACTCACAATCAGCCAGCTAGAAAAGTATGGACCAAGGATTGTTTCAACACTTGAAGCATTAAACTATAAACACTATTGAACCATATTTAATTCCTATATTAAACATATATTAAATATTACCAAGAAATCTCCAAACATGGAATAACAAGAACCATGCAAGATAAGACAACACAAATGATATCACCAAAGCACAATGTCTACAATTGTATTGAATTACCCAATAGTAGCAACAATTCTAGCATTCTGTGATAGCACTTGCTTCAGAAATAACACCTAACTCTAACTTTCTCCTTGCTCTATTACTTCAAAGTGTAAATTTTCTTAGCCCTTAAAAATGAGGTAGGATGCCATATTTATAGAGTTCCATAACATGTTGGCCCTTTTAGGGCTACAAGAAGGTCAGCCATAAAATAGGTCAGCCTAGAAAATTCCAAAATAAAATAAAATATAAGACATTAAATGCTAAAGGCTCCTTTCCAGGTCAGCCTAGAATCTCCAATGCAATGGTCCAATGCATGTGAAGGCTGGAGGAGAAATAATGGGATGGAAAAATTTTGAGGCATCATTCATTGAATTCTCCCTTGTATTTATCTCTATATATTTTATCTTACACCTTCAAGAAGATTCTATCTAGGTCAGCTAAGGATGGAGTGACCAACACTTTGAATTTACTCTCAATGGATTTGATCTCCTCCCTTGAATGCTTGATGACCTTGTCCCATTCCACCTTGAGATCTTGATATTTATCCATGATGGAAATATTGGTGGAGGAATCATATAGGTGGTGAGATATGATAGGCCCATCATTAAATGGAGAATACACCTCATGCCACCATTTTCTCAATTTCTCCAATGTCAAATTCTTGGGTGAAAAATTTGTCCTCCTAGTCATAATATCAATGAATGAGATGCACTTATTGTAAACATACTTCAATGAATACCCTACCTATTTCCCTTGCTTGTGGATCCTCTTCAAAACCTTTTGCTTGATTTGCAGGGATTCATACCATTCCCAAGGCTTAGAAACTTTTTCATAAGGGAGAATTCCATCACTTACCAGCTTTTCTTCTGTATACTCCATGATTGTCTTTATCTTTTGTAGGAGGAGGTCTATATTAGATTTATCCTACCCCAATAGGTTCTGCAACCATTTAGAGGACCTGTATGCATCACCACATGTAGACAAGATACCCTTGCTCATATCATCTCCTTGGTGCTCAACTCCTTGCAACTAGTCATGGGTGGCTTGTGTAGAAGCCTTCATCTTTTCAAGCTCAATGAATGCCTCCTTAGGCAACAAACCTTCAAGAGTCACCCCTTCACTTCCTACTACTTGTAGTGGCTTCATCAAGTGTTGTACATATTTTTATATGTTGTTTAGTTGATTTCTTAGCCTCTCCTTCTTTGTTGTTTCTTTATCTAGCCTTCTTAAAATGGCCTAGGAAGAATCTTGGAACTCTTCTTTCTCCTAATCCTTACTTGTAGGTCCCAAGTTCAATGTCTAAACAGTGTATTCTTGAGGAGTTATCTCTCTTTTACCTTTTTCTACTACAAGGGTGGCAATGTGAATAATCCTATTGTCCGCTTCATCCCTAGTAAGTTTGGAGATTACCCTAGCTTTCTTCTTTGCTTTCCCTTTACCAATGTTTTCCAACAACTCATCCCAATTTGGAGGAGTGTCATCTATGACCATTTGCTTACTCTTCAACCTTTCATTGAGCCATCTTGGGGTAGGGGCATCTGATTATTTCTCACAAGGGTTTTCTTTCTCAGTTTGATCTATGGAGGGCTCAGTATCCACATTATGCACTAGAGGAACATCTTCACCCTCACCATCTCCTTCATCTTTCTCCTTATTGAAATCTTCAGGCATTTGGCTATCCTCTTTATCCAATGTGTTTGTTACAATCTGAATGGGAGAAGGATTCCTTTCATGCATCTCTTCCTTTTTTTTAGGTTTCTCCTCCTCATCTTTTCCTAGTGAATCCTCATAAGATACTAAAGATGACTGCAAGATATTACCAATTTCTACTTCTGTACTATGGAGGTCTCCCTCATGAAACTATTTTTCCTCCTCAGTTTGATGTGTCTCTTCAGAAGCAACCTCTACTTGTTCTTTCTCTCCATTTTGTGAGTCTTGAATTGAAAGAGGAATAGGAATGTCCTCTTGTTTCTCCACAGGAGAGATTGTAGGAGCACCCTATTTTACTACACTTTCATTTGGAGAGGTATTTTTGGCTTTCCTAGTATATACTTGTGTCTTCTCTCTAGAAATATCTACATCTACCACTTGAGGCCCATTGTCTTCCCTCTATTCCTTAGGATATTCAATGTGCTTCCTTGAACTTTTGGCTATTCTTCTCCTCTTAGGCACACTGACACCATCATTTTCCTCTTCTCCCTCATGTTCCTCCTCTAGAACATATGTCTTCTCTTTCAAAGTAGTCTTCCTCCTTTTAGCACTGGGATTCCTCTTCTTTTCCTCCTCAGGCTTTGTCTAGATACCCTTGATTTTTATCTTGAAAGGAGAATCCACCTTATCATTGCCTTTTGGATCTAGATCATCTTCTTCAGAAGTGGAATGGGACTCTAGACTTCCCATCAAGTCATATGTATATTGTTTCCCTTCATTGCCTGGTTCCCATATTTTATGCTTGAGCCACAACTTGGTATACTTAATAGCATGAGCATTGATTTGCTCCAATTTAGTTTTCTCTTCCTCTAGCCAGTCAATCTCCCCTATTGGTTTGTCCTTGATGGAATCATAATCATGACTTTGTATTACTCCCCCATCATCATCAAGTTGGTTAGGAATGGCCTTGATGCTATACAATATAATTAAATTGGCTGACAACTTAGACAATTTCTACCTCCAGACCTCAAACTCATCCTTGTAGATGGCCTAGTATTCTTTAATATCATCCTTATGTATGGATTCTCTATCGGCCTTCTTTTGGGCTTCCCCTATCCTATCAAATCTGGTCCTCTTGGAGTGGAATTCCAAACCTAGATTTCTCATTTCTTCCTTAGAGGAGTGTGTTGTGATCATGGAAGGGCAGGCCTCATTGACTCCTACCCTCAATAGGAAATCACCTTCTAGGCCAGTTTTGTGCATGTATTTCTTTAAGATATCATCAAAGGAAGAGATATGCCTTGTGACATCCAAGAGTGTGATATGGTCAATTGGAAATCTTGGTATTCTATATGGTGTCCTTTGACAACCATCGATTCTAATGTATGAAAAAGTGGGAAACTGGATGAACCATGCTCCATATTTTTGTATTAGATCCTTAGCTGCATCAGAGATCCTTACACGCTCTACTCCTTGGAGAAACTTAGTGATATACATGGTGAATGCATCATTCAACCTCTTGTATCTTGAGTTACCCAGGTGTAGTTGGGGATACACCTCATAGATAACATCCTGGCCAAAGGTCCCTCATGCACTTAACCCCTTGTATGGATGAAATCTAGCCAAGGCATATACCAAGTAAGATGTCATTGTGAAGCTCTTGGTCTATAATACACTACATATTTGATCATGGATCATGGCACTGATGATACCCAGCCAATGATAACCTACATTTTGCTCCATCCTTACAATGATGTAGAACATCCAACTTTCAAACACCCCTACAGTCTTCAAACCCACCACTCTGATTAGAAGAGTGATTGCATCATAGTACTCTAATTTGAATTTTTCTCTAAATAGTTTCTTGGGAAACTTGGAGATGTGTGGCTTGGGATTCTCCAACCAAGAATTGATAACCTACAAAGCCTTATTGGTATCATCAGCATAGTATTTCTTGGCTATGTCAATGTCAAAACTCACCACATGAGATCTGCTAGGCATATAAAATTTCTGAGCTACTGAGACTAGGGAGAAATCAGCAAACACCCTGCCCAATGGAATAATTATCCTATGTATTCCTGGTTCATAATACCTTGCACACTCTAGCACCAACTCATAACATTGCACCACAGGTGGAAAACCAACCACATGAGCCAATCTAGAGTTCACCATTCTTCTTGCCAATAAAGAAGGATACTCCACTGCCATCCTTGCTTCAAATTCCTCATAGTCACACTTCCCAAAATTGGTATCTGTTACCTCTAACCAGATGGAAACCAAATTTCTCTTAGGGACCTTGGTCTTTGTGAACCAAGATCCCAAACCTGCACCCCCATGAGAGACAAGCACTATATTACATCCAAGGCAAGGTTAGAATCATGATTTCTCAAGAAATCCATTTAAATTGAAAAAGGAAAAGGAATGAAAGGAAGAACACAACAAACTTAAAAGAAATATATTTAAATCCTATTCTAATGCAAAGCAAACTCTTAATCTCTTGAGGTAATTGGTGTCAATTTGATGTGAAAATTAGCCCTTTCCCAATTCCAATGATGCAATGTAGATGCTTCATGAATAGTAATCAACTTAGTGAATGCTTCCAATGTGCTCCAAGATGAAAACCTGCATATCCTAGCTAATATTGGATAAAATTGGATGATAATTGCTATGGATTTGAGTATAATAAGTTTACTCAAGTTGTGGATGATCGAATGAGGAATGGAGCCTCTTATTTATAGAATTCCAAGTTGGAATAATGTCCAAAATGGATCAATGTGGGACTAAGATTCAACCAATGGCAAGATGCCACTTGTCAAGAGGAGAATGGGCCAAGGATGTGCATGTTTTGATGAATGTGCCCATAAATGCCTTTATTTGAAATTTGAAATTTATGAAATGACAAGGAGGATGGAGAGTCAAATGGAGTAACGACCACTTGGTTCAATGCAAAATGAAATAAATGTCTTGTTGGAAGGACAAAAGTCCACTTGGATTTGAATTCAAATTTGAAGGAATATTCCTCTATTATGCCATGTTGAGAGAAAATAGGGATTTAATAAATGAATTAAATCTATTTTCATGTGCAAGTGGCAAAAGCTAGAGGATGGGACATGAATTAGAATTAAATTAATCAAGGGTCAATTAATTTAATGAAGAATTAAATGATGTGACATATTGATTTAGATTTATGGGTTGATTTAAATCAAATGTGAGAAGAATATGATAAAAGGATTAATTAAACAAATATTTTTTATTTATTTAATTAAAGGAGATGAATGTTAGCTTAAGTTAAATAAAGTTTTAATTTATTTAATTTAATGAGATAGACTTTAGAAACTAATTAAATAAACTTGATTTATTTAATTAACTAGGGATAATTAAATCAGGTTGACTTATTTAATTAAGAGGATAATTGATGAATTTAATCAGATAAGGGGATTTGATTAAATGGTTAGACCGAGGGATGATTTAGAATGAAAATGGTGTTAGTAATCAGGATCAAGTGTGTAACATCAATCAGTACATTTTCCATGTCTAAATTTTCCCCCTTTTTGAAGCAATTCACTTGTTGCAATGGTTAAAAGAATAAACTGTCTCGATCAAAAGCCAATTTTTTTTTATTTTAAAATTTTCCCCATTGCTACCCTGGTGAGAGAAAACATGCCAATATATTGCCCCCTCAAGAGATTGGATGAAAATTTTGATTTTTGGGTGATCTCGCAAAAAAAGAGGACAAGGTGCCCGTCAAATCCAGAAAGGCTCCAGGAGGTCAAAAAAGTAAGGTAAAATGCAAAAAATGGTGTAAAATGACCGTCATATGGGTGAAAATGGGTTTGAGGGACCTACACTCCTCTTGGATGGTTAAATAGGGTCAAAAACCCCTAACTTTTAGGCTTAAATAGGCCTTGAGGGGCCACTTCCAATTCATTTTTACATTCATCCTTGAGAGATTTGGTATTTTGAGCACTGAAACCTTGACAAGATGGCGCAACGATAGCTCTCGATGCACATTTTCAATCAAGTCTAGATGTACTAGTGGCATCTAGGCACTGGGGCACTAGTTAGTGAACTTGACCCAAGCTTCATTTTTTTTTTATGCATTCATTTATTGTACTTAGAACTAGGTATCTTGCAGCGGTGCTATATAGCACCACTCAAATTTTAAACTCTGATGCTTGGTGTTCAAACAACGCCACCTTTGCAAGATGCACCACTGCGGTGTTGTTTGGAGTTTGGAATCAAACTTCAAACTATGAAACTTTTGAAAAGTGTACTGTCATGGTGCAATTAAGATTAAGGGTTTCAGGCCAAGGAGCGACGCTTTAGCAAAGTGCACCGCCGCGGTGCAGCTTTGGCATTTAAAAGATTCCAACTTCACAGTTTACAAATTTCAAACTACGATGCCTTCACAGATTATGATTCTAGGGTTGATTGTTGAATGCAAAGATAAGTTTGGATAAGAATTTTTTTGATGATTCTAACACAATGACTTTTCCTAATGCAGGAGGTGGTGAGATAGATATACTCGTGTGAGCACAAGAACTAGGATATTTTTAGCTATTTATGAGATTTGAGTGAGAGGGAGCAGGAGCTTCAAGTAGAGATGGGGCTCTGGTATATTGCCTATACACTACCCATACAGACCCATCTGGGCATGGTGAAAACACTTGCTGGGAGATGGCATAGTGAGACCTCTTCATTCTACTTTCTGACCAATGAGGCCATTGTTACCCTAGAGGACATGTGGAAGATTCTTCAGTTACTGATACATGGTCAACAAGTGATTTATGATATCGATGTCAGGCGGGAGGCATGCTATGTTGTTATGGAGATTGATGAGATTTTCTTTTGTGAGTGTGAGATTGAGTTGGAGCAGCATAGGTGCCTCACATCACCCTTCCGATTGGTGATTGCAGTGATTATATCAGGTCTTGTTGCGCTAGATTGGTGAGGCCGATATTTCAATGTTGATTGGGGACTCTGCTAGGAGCGGATGGTTCGATGCAAACTTCTACTTTTTGCTTGGGGTCCAATTTTTCTAGCTTTTCTCTACAAGGACCTACACAAGTTTGCATACCTTGATGGCATAGCACTTGGAGCAAAGGTCACACTCTTGCATGTATGGGTTTGGGAGCATATTCATGTTCTTTGTTCGCACATTGTTCTAGTACTGATGGAGCCAGATGATCCTGTGGTCTGGAGCTACAAAGGTGGCCTTTCCTTCACTCACACTAGGCAATACAAGATTCTTCACTGGAGGAGGGTCCTAGATGATATGCGGGTTTTCACATGGCATCCCTACCTTGGTCAGCCAAGCTGGTTTGATGATGTACAACAACTATTTTTTTCTCACCAAGATCATTTGATGCAGGGACGTGAGCACACCATGATAGAGATGTACCTACCAGGAAGAGTCCAGTGCCAGTTCAAGGAACCATAGGATAGGCCTATTGATGACTATGTGGCCATTTTTTCTAGGACAGCGATGCAAGGATCATGGGGACAGTACATTCCTACATCTGAGGTAGTTGATAGTTTCAGATAGCTGGTGGCCTTGTCGTGGCCATATGATCAGGGGGATGCAAATATTGGTACCACATAGACATACCATAATTGGTTCAGGCCACCCTTGCGATTGACAGTTTTGGGCACACCATTTGCTCGATGGAGAGCAAGAGGCAGGGGGCAGGATGAGGACAGGAAAGGAAAGATCAGGGATAGGGAGGTGGTGGTCCACCTCTGCACCAGCCAATGCAGGACCATCCCATGAGAGATTAGGAGGATCAGCCCCACCAAGATGTCCCCATATAGGACCAGGACCAGGGGTAGGATGACAGATAGGATGGGCACCAGGATCAGGTTGCCACACCATCCAGAGATGGAGGTGAGGATCAGCCTCATGTGCAGCCCCCATCAATATAGCCAGGAGGATAGCCAAATTCATGGGATGGGAAATTTTTATAGCTACAAGCCAAGATTCAGGTACTAATGATAGAGAGGGATCAGGCCAAGGTCGAGCGAGATCAGGCCATATTACACAGGCAGGCCACAGAGCTATAGGGGGCCATAGAGATGGGCCGCAAACAAAAGTTAGAGGGTACAGATTCCTCATCCTCTCACAACACAATGTTGCTTAGAGCTTATAGGGAGGCTATCTGGGAGGCTAAGTATTACAAGATACACTATCATCAGGCCATGCCAAGAGGAGCACGAGTTCCCAATTTTTCATAGAGGACCAGTCATAGACCTTCAGAGGGCCATGGGGACAGAGCAGGTGCCAAGGGTAGCAACGAGTAGGGCTAGGACTTCATTTTGATCAGTGACAAGATTCTTTTTCCTCCCTATAGGCTTGTTTTTTATAGCCCTATGGGCCCTTGTACTTATTGATTTACACACATATAGTGATCTAATTTTTGTACCATGATAGTATATTGATGATATATGAGATGATTTTTTGATGTGATATATTGTGTCCTATATTCATGCATGTTGGATGGTTTTTATATCTATATGATGATGCAGGATGCAATCTTTTCTATCTTTTCATGCATTTTTTCTATGATGTATGCAGGATGATATGTTATGCAGTTTTCTTAGACTAACAATTCTATATCATGCTCCTAATGTATGATGATGATGATGTACATATGATATTGATGTATGTGGTGTTATGATGGATGCAATTATGATATGTTCTATATGATCAAATAGATGGATGTTATGTATGATGTGGAATTGTATGTTTATGATTAGGATGGTTATACTAATGGATGCATGTTATGCGTGTTTATGATTTATGAGATGGATGTATGATATAGATATTATGATGATATGTGAATGAGATGGTTAACGAGATGCTTAGAACAACCAATCTATATTATTCTAAACAACTTAAAATGATAATGTAATGCATGTGATGATGTCTATATGATTATTCCATGGATGCTTTATGTAAATGTATGGTTTATGAGATTTTTAGACTAATATGATATGATATGCACTATGTTGATGATTGGTGTATGCAGGATGGATGCAATAAGTTCATGATTAACTGTCATGGTACCATGTTATTGTGAAGGATGATAGAAGAAAATAAGAGATTCCAACAAGACATGAGCTGATGAAGATGATAATTATTTCATTGCATACTAAGGAGTTGGGATTTTCAAAGGACCAATTACCTTATTTTTGATAATACACATAGGCGCAATGCATCAAGGTATAAAGAACTAGGATGGTGTTGTGCCTAGTGCGATGGACTTTGAATTGACAATCAAATAAGAATATTCCTACTCACACCTAGCATACAGAACCTTATTCAGAATGCAAATCAGATATTCGAAATATCTTGGACCAAAACATAGAAAAGAAAGCCTTCCCATGTGGTCAACAAGAAATCTAAAACATCCTCCCTATAGACCAAGAAAAGCACGTATGACCAAGGTTATATTACAACAATATCCAACAAGCACAATAGATAAAAAGATAATGATCATTTCCCCATTCCTATCTCTCTAAATCCTTTTGTCCAGACATCATTGAGAGGTCCTTGGAATGAGCACAAAAGATAAGTCCAAAAGACAAAGATAAAGCAAACAAACAAGCTAATGTTCTTCAATATCACTAGCCAAGACTAAACTACAGTGATACCTGATGTTGATGTCCATTGTAGGAAGGATGCATCCTAGAACATGACTATATCATATGATTTGATATGGGACTAATTGGTTGATAGGCTATTGACACAAAGAGTTGACTAAGTTGTTTACGTACTAACCTAGATTTGAGACTTTCACTATTGAGTTTTCACTTTTAACTTGCTAGACTTGTTTCTGACTGTTTCACCAAAGGTTAAGGATGACAATGATTTATTATGAGTGGCATTTATTGCGGGTGAAATTGAGATCAGACGGATGGATTTTTTCAAATATTTGGATTTTTATGGTGTTTTGACATGTTTTGAGGCTATTTTTGGTATTTTTTAAGATTTTTCAAATGTTTTGATTTTCAATTTTTAATTTTTTTGGAGTTTTCAGAGATTTTGACCAAGAGACTAACATAAGGACCTATCCTAAGGGCCTCGGGGGCTGATTAACCAAATTATCCTTCCCTACATTATACATGTAGAGACCACATAGTTTGATGGATGACTTGACCAATTTATAGATGAAGATATACATGATGAAATGTTAGTTTATTATGAACTCCTAAAGGATTGACCTAAGTGTCTCAGGGGATGATCAAAGATCAACCTTGCCTACGTTCAAGGCTCAGAGACCCGTAGTTCGACAAGACGACTTTGTTTTTTTTTTTGAATTTTTGACTTTTTGACCTATTTTTGTATTTTGATATGATTTGGATGATTTTGAATTTTTTGATTTTCTAATTTTTGTGAATGTTTTTGGATTTTCTATTTTTAGAATCTCAAGACATACATGAATCCGATCTGATGGGAACATTCCCCTAGTGCGATGCAATAGACTACTCTAATAAAGGTAGGAAAACTAACCTTGGGGATGGGTCGAGTAGTACTAGGAGGGATCATGACATGATCACAAGACCAAGCTATGATACGAACACAAATGGCTGTGCAGATGTGATGAAGATATGGAATCCGATGGATGATGGAAGTGTAATGAATGGATGAATGCAGAACAAGCTGTGAAGATCCTGATGGATGGAACATGGTTATTTACATAAGGCACCTGTTTGCCAAGTTTTCAGCAAGGTACTTGCCCTAAGTTCCATCGAAGTGGTTTTCACTAGAGGATGATTTTCTCTTTACTATTTTTAATACATTTTTTATTTTTTTGGATTTTTGTATTTTTTTGATTTTTTGTTGTTACCAAGATGCCTGTTTGCTAGGATTTCATCAGGATGACTATTTTTTTAGGAAATTTTCTACTTTTTTGTATTTTTTGGTTCTATACCTTAAAATATCTAGGCATAAAACTTTTTAAGATGGGATTTGTTGATGGGCTCATGTAGAGGTTCCTCTTTAGATGTTAACAACTAATATGCCCCTGACTTGTAGCTCATCATGATCACAAAATGGGCCTAACCAATTGGGCTCAAAATTTCCCTTACTATCTGGATTAGGGATGTTCTTCTAATATTTCTTTTAGTACTAGTTCTCTGATTTGGAATGTCCTACTTCCGATTTTCTTGTTGTAACTTCACTTAAGTCAGTTTTGATATACCTATAGGTGATTTAGTGCCTCTATTTGTCACTCATCTTGTAGCTCCATCTTATTCAGTCTTGATACTCAATATTCCACATCTATTATGAGGTTTTACAATGATATTCTTAATAAAGGGAGATTGATGTCAATAGGGAGTACTGCTTATGATTGTAGACTAGGGAGAAGGGGGTGGTGCTGGTGGGTGTGCAGAAGTTGGTTCGGTAGGTCCAGAGGGCGAGATTGAGCTACAGATGCCAGTCATGACCTGTGTCATTGACTGTTTTCTTGAGGATCTTTAGGATGGTTTTATTGGTGGCTTCTGCTTGGTCATTGCCTTGGGGATACTATTGGGTGAAGTGATGTTGGATTTGGAATTTTTCACATAAGTCATGACCATCCTAATTTTTAAATGGTGTCCCATTATCTAAGATAATGGCTTGTGGGACACCGTACCAGAAAATGAGATAGTTTAGGATTAACTTTGATATCTACTTCTCGGTTATATATGTCATGGGTATGGATTCTACCCACTTGGTAAACTATTCAGTGGTGGTTTATGATTAATTTGTGGCCACTAGATGAGGTGGGAGTTATTTTACCAATGAGATTGAACCACGACTATGAGAAGTGTCATGGTGTAACAATAGGATGGAGATCTTGAGCTAGAGCATGGATGAGGTCGCCATGCTACTGACATTGTAGGAACCTTTTGACATAGTCATGTGTGTCTCTTTCCATTGTAGGCCAATAATACCCCATCCTTAGCAATTTCTTGGCCAGGGTCATTCCACTTGAGTGTGAACCACAAATACCATTATGCACCTTAGTTAAGGCAGTCAATGGCTCCTCAACATTTAGGTAGCGTAATAAGGTTCCTTCTATGCTACTATGATATAGGGTATCTCCTAGGATGAAAATTTTGGATGCCTTTTTGACAAAGGTTCATTTTAGGGTTGAAGGTAGGTCAGTAGGGAGGACTCCTATTCGTAGGTAGGTGTAAACATCATGGTACCAAGGATCACCAGGGCCAATGATTTCACACACGAACCCAGACTCTGGTACCTCAAATGTAGGTGTGAGAAGCTACACTACCAAGAATTCATGTTTTATGAGATTGTGAGGAATTTCTAGTAGGGATCCAATGGTAGCCATGGCATCTATTTCTTTATTGTTTGCTTGTGGAATTTGATCAAATATGATGTCGATGAATGATTCCTTTAGACTTTCTACCAGCTTTTTATATGGAGTCAACTTATCATCTTTCATTTGATACTCATCATTCACTTGGTTTATTATTAGTTGAGAGTCTCCATATACCCTAAGGTCCATGATGTTCCATTGCATTGCTATTCTTAGACCTATGGTTAAAGCCTCATATTTAGCAATGTTGTTAGTGCAGGGGAATTCCAGTTTGTAAGATCTAGGTATACAATCCCCCTATGGGGTGATGAAGAAGATGCCGGCTCC
>VDFB02050123.1:0-13381 GCA_007258455.2 Sequoia sempervirens | reverse complement strand
TACTTTCTTCTTCATCTTTGCTTCAGAGAAACACAAAACAAAATTTATTAAATATTAATTGTGTGAACAAAGAAAATTGTTGTTTGAATTGAAAATTAGTGAAAGATATTAGACCTGAACTTTTTGAAAAAAGAAGAAAATATATAGTATTGAACTGTTTTCCAATTTGTCAAAAACAAAAGAAAACCTTATCATCAGAAATATTCAACTTAACAAAAATAAGATTTTAGGGAAAATGATTTCTTTGTTGAAAATAATAGATTTGGGGTTTTGGATTTGAAATATTCTTTAATCAAATATATTTATTCATCTTCAATGTGCATTTTCTATGTTTACTCAAAAACAGTGTTTCTGTATTTATATATATATACATTTATTTATATATATATATTACATATATAGATATTATATATATATATATATATTCTTAATCTTAAATATTAAAAAAAATCTGTGAGTTAAAAAGGAATTCTTGGCCGAACTGCTGTCGGCGCCCGTACCTGATGAAGGACGGATTTTCATTTTATAAAAATAAATTTAATGAAATTTAAAATTATAAATAAAATTTTATATTAAAAAAAAAAAATTGATTTGAATGGGAGAGGAGAGGGACGGCGCGGTCGTACCCACTCCCCTGCCCCTGCGCCAGGCCACGGACGGCCGAAGTAGTCCATGGACTGCTGCACGCAGCAGTCATACGGACTGCCGCGCGTAGTCCGTGGACTGGCGCCGGTGGTCCCTTCGGTTTGGGACTTTCAAAATGTTTTTTTTTATTATTATTTGTTTGTTTTAATTTAAACGTGTATATTTGTATTAATCTATTTTTGAATAATTGTTTTTATATAAATTTAATATTATATTTTTAAATGTTGTTAAATGTTATTTTATATATATATATAGTGATAGTGTGTATACTCACAATTTGAGGATAGATATATTCATTTTTGTTTATTTGTAAAAGTTTGATAATTATTAGAAAGAAAACAAAATGTTAGTAGATACATATAGTTGATGTTTATATATATGTAAATATATTTATTATATATACGCAATAAATTGTATTTATAATAGTTTGCAAAATTAGAATTTATTGACTGGGATTTAATTGTGAAAATTGTAAAGTTGGATTCTTATGGGTTATTAAATGAAATAAATTTTATATGACAATGAAATTGTTATTGTATGTTTTAATTTCAATGGTTTCTCGAGTTTTCTTGGTCGGAGGTTTTAATGTGTTTTTAGATTTTTATCGGATGTCTTTTGTTAAGAATTAAATATTTTGACGTAGGATTATTAACTTCTTGTGTTTCTTTATATCGTTTCAAAATTGGAGTGTTTTGTGTAATTGGGTTAATCGTTTACTTTAAGTTATGAATTTACGTGATCTGGTTATCGTTTTCCATTTAATTGTTGTAACTTTACTCTTCGATGTGGGAACCTATTGTTGATTTTGTAATCCTTGTTCCAGAGGCTTGTTATGTTAAAATGTTATTGTTGGCTTGGTGATGCTATTGGAGTTATTGGTTTTATGTTAGGAAGGGTTGAACGGTTTTTCAAGACTTTTGGTTATGAGATATCGCGAGAGGGTTAATGCCTCACATGATCTTGTTTTGAGTATTATGCTATATATGTTTTAGTTCAACCCTTCCTAGTTATGATTTATGTTAGGGGTCATAGGGAGAGTGCTCTTCGTACGCCGGCACCTCGTAAGAGGAAGTGCTCGGGGAACCCACGTAAGAGTAGTTAAACAAGTGATAACCTAAAAATAGAATTTAGGGGATGGGTAGTAAAACACACAAGATAATTAAAATTGGATTCCTCATCTATGCATTAGGGCTACCATAGACTAGTGATAGATTGAGAAGGCCATGGTCGGAAAAGTCATAGTCTCATCTTCATGAGAGATTATTGGCTCCGCATTAGCTACCCTATGGTGTCGGCGCCTCAGTTAGGAGGAAGGTCTAGGAGATCCATAGATGGGTGCCGGCGCCTCAGTTGGAGGAAGTGCCAGGGGATCCCATGAGAGCTATGCGATGACACTCTCCACTAGACACCCTTATTCTTGTTTTCTTGTCACCTCTGGATATTGTATCCTGCTTTTTGATTCTTGTGAATTTGTTTCATGATTGTTAATTGCGGTACTTCATGTTTTGTGATGAGTTTTACAGTTTCAACTTGTTATGTGATTTGTGAACGTTGATGGTTGTTCATTGTATGTTTTGAGTTGTACTTGTTTTGTATCATGTTGTTGTTGAGTCAATTTGACATTCATGGTCGGGTTCACTTCCTCGTCACCTCTGAGCATGGGGGGTGAGTTACTTGTAATTCACATGGTTGGGTGGAATGTGCTCTGCACCCGTTGGGTTCCCCATCAACATCATGTCTTCTTAGCATTTCCGTGGTGGTATTATACCAGTGTTCGTGTTATATCTCAGATTTTATTATACTTGTACCATTCCCATGTTGGGAAATTCAACGAATCATTTATCAAGATTGTACGTAAACTTTTAAAACAATGGTGTAATAGTTAGGCTCATTTGTATCTTTGTTAAAATATTTATCATGGATGTAATTATGCGATGTTTATTATGCTCGCATCATGGTTATGGGATGTATCATTGTTTATGGTTATTATAAAGTAAATGGTTATGTTGTAATTGTTATCTTTATTTTCCGTTTAGTTGTTACGATGTAACCTCGCGTGCCCCAGAGGACTAAGTGGTTAATGCTATGTAATATGTTATGTGGTTATAGTTTGATATATTTGCATGTTTAAATTAATTGTTTTAAAAAAAAAAAATTATTTGCATTGTACTCTCTGGTTTCAGACGACGGCGCTACACTATTGGATGAAGGAAAGCAACAAGTTTGAAAAGGCCATGAAGAACAAGTGGGTGGAACTTCAGAGGAATGATGGTAAAATATTGCAAGGGAAAAGCATGTACACAGGTATGGCACAAAAATAAGTTTCATCTCTGTCATGTTAAGTAGACATAAGAATGATTCTCTTTTATTGCGAAGAAATTAATCTGCGTGAGTGTGAGGGACAATGTTCGTTTACTGTTGGGCTATTTGAATTACCTTATCTACACGCCTTAATGATTTCCCTTTTACCCATCCATTTGGATTCATAGTTCTTACTCTACTCTTATTTGTACCTCTTATATTCTTGGTAGTACTCTATCAATAAATCCATTTTGTAGTTACCACTTAATCAGATAGCATGAGAAAAGTCTCTTGATTTCAAGCTGCCATCGTTGCTCTAGAAGCACGATAATTGGGGGGTCTTTACCATAGTTTTCATCAGGACTATATTCATCACTTATTTGTTTTATTCTCTTCGAGCGCTGGTGATCGACTATGCTTGGATTCCTTTCCTGGTGCAACCAATCTGTGCATGAATTTTGTCTCTTTATGTGAAGTAATATCTCTTACCTTCTTGAAGGTTCAAAGGGCACCATAATCTTATTCTATCAATAACTCATCCCTATTAGACACTACTTTATTTTGTTCTATCCTTCTTCTCTTGCATACTATGGTTCCCTGCGATTTGGTTGCTTCCTCTTGTCCATGACTTCTGTTTCGAGGATTGATTAATCTCGATTACTTCATTAGATTCATTATATCCTGAGACTTGTTTTGTTTATTTTCATATCCTTGAGGGCATCCGGTTTGTATGGTTTGAAAATTAAAATATAAATTAGGCTCCCAATCAGTCTTGATAATCACATTTCACTTTAGTTATAGTGTTTTGTGATAAATCTGTGTAGTGATTTGAAATGCCTGAATATATATTGCATCGTACTCAGCTATCAAAAAATATGTATATCTCTCCTACCCTCGGTTAGTATTTGAAGCTCTTTATTTGCTTGTGATTCATATTCAAATACTCAATATATACATTGTCTCATTTTAGTGGTTTATCTGTGGGGTTTGGTTTTCGTGCTTATAGTTAGTAGCCACCTAATCTGCACATATACTTTAAGTCCAAATTTGGTTGATCTGCCTTCCTTAGGTAATCTATAGTGATATCCTGTGTACTACTTTCGATCTTGGAACTAGTAAGGTTTTAGTCGATGTTGGTTAGATAGACAAATCTTTCGCTAAACAAAATGGGTAGTTTTGCGCTGGGAATCCTTCCGCTCTTTGTTCCAGATCTTACCTCCCTGTGCGCATAGTCGGTCATTCTGATATTCCACCAAATCATGGCCTATGGTCATTATGATCAATTTCTTTTATTGGCTTTTGGTCGCCCCTCTCTAGACTTTCTCTTTTATATTTTAGAGTATTGCTTATGGTCATAATATGCGCTTCATCTTAGTACCGTATTTTATTTTACTATGGTAAGTTCATTACAAATGCTGTGCTGACCCTCTCTTTACATAAATTTTCCCTTGGGTGAACAACCATCTACGTTTGAAGAGAATTGGTGAGTTTCATCCTTAATGTTTTAACTTACTTACAAAGTGAATGAATAAGTCATGTTTCAGTTGCACTTTTGAACATGTACACATCCTTAGTGCAACTTTAGCGGATCAATTATATAGAGGGTGTAAATGTGCCTTTTGTCGTTAGAATTTAAAGTTTCCTTCTCTTTAGCAATCATTAACGAATTTACGTTATATATAGGTATGCATATAAATAAATTTCCCATTAGGAGATATACTTATATACCCTAAAAGAACCTTAGAAGTATAGAGAATAATTTGGTATGCAATAGAAAGTTGTAGATTAAATTTGGAAGGAGGTTCTATCGAATTATGGTACTAAGGGAAAGTGTGTATAATGAAATTACATGGTTGTTGCATTCATTTAATAATAATAGTAAGTATTAGGTTTTAAGCAAGATTTAATTGGAATACTTTACCTATTGTTAAATGCAACTTTTGGTACTTAAGGCTCTTGTCAAGGATGCACTTATAGGAAAATTTGATAGCCTCCCTCGTATGTTAGGAATGCAATAAATTTTCACTTGTTTGAAATCATGAAATTTGTTTGGGGTATAGTTTTGTTTAAAGATACTTCAAGGGTAATGGTCATTTTCGTGGGGGTAAGATAGTTCCCTTATAAATGTATATCATATATGAATTTGAATAAAGAAGGTGAATAGATAAATAAATAAATGGATATATTCTATAGATTAGTTTAAATTAAATGTATTAGGATATAATTTATAATAATTTTGGGGAGTATCACTAGGATTAGAGAGTTAGGAATTGAGTGTATGATTATTAAGACATTAAATGTGTAACTTTTGTTTTAATATTGATTTTTTTTTTTTATTATCTTAGGATGGAATAGGTATATGCCTCTTTATATATAGAAATGAGATATTAGACCCGTTGTAGTTTTCGTTGGATAAATTCATTTAGGTCATTCCCTTATAAAACTTTTCTCTAAATTATAATTTATATCAAGGGAAAATTTAGTTATTTAGTTGAATTGAGTAATTTATTAAAGTTAATTATTTTACATCATTGTTGAGAGTTGGAAATTAAATAATAAAGTTAGATGAGTTAAGTTGTGTAATGATATATATATATATATATATTTTAAATATATTTATTTTATTTAATAGTTAGTTATTTTAAAAAAAAAAAAATTAAAAAAAAATAATAATAATAATGTTATTATAACTATTTATTTTAATATTAATGAAATGTAATTTTATTTGGGAATCAATTATTAAATTTTTTTTAGTAAGATAAAATCAATGTATTATGTTATTTGGCTTTAGAGAATTAATTTTATTTTGGTGTGGAAATTATGATTTTATTTGCGAACAAGTAAATTATATGAATGTCGTCGAACATGTTGTGTTTTGTTAAATCATTTTATACTTGAAATGTTTTATGCCATTGAGTTAATTGTTTACTGTTGGTTATGAAATCGTGTGATCTGGTTATTGTGTTTCTATTTAATAGTTGTAAACTTTTCTCGTCGATGTCGGAACCATTGTTGTTTGTGAACCTTAGTTCCAGAGGTATGTATTAGTCTTTGAATGATTATTTTTAGTTTGGTTAAACTCTTGAAGTTGATATTTGTTGCTATTATGTTTGGAAGGGTTGTACGGTTTGGAAGGGTTGAAACGGGTTTGTAAGACTTTTGATTATGAGTAATTGCTGAGGATGGTTAATGCCTCATGTATGCGGTTTTCTTTTTATGATTTATATGTGTTAGTTCAACCCTTGCCTGCTTGAGATATGTTAGGGGTCATAGGAGGGAGAGTGGCTCTTCATGGGTGCCGGCGCCTCAGGATGAGGAAGGGCTCAGGATAACCCACGAAAGAGTAGTTAAACAAGTGATAACCTAAACAATAGAATTTAGAGGGTTGGGTAGTTTCAAAAAAAAACACAAGATAATAAAACATTGGATTCCTCGGCTATGCACTAGGGCTACCATAGACTAGTGATAGACTGAGAAGGCCATGGTCGACAAAGTCGTAGTCTCGTCTTCATGAGAGATTATCGACTCTGCATTAGCTACCCTATGGTGCCGGCGCCTCAATTAGGAGGAAGGGCAGGAGATCCATAGATGGGTGTTGGCTCGGTTGGAGGAAGATCGAGGGAAGAGAATCCCATGAGAGCTATCGCGATGAAACCTCTCCATAACACCCTTATTAGCTGTTGTAGTTGCCTACGGAGATTGTATCATTATGATGTTTTTGATTCTCGTGAATTTGTTTCATGATTGCTAATTAGTGATACTTCATGTTATTGTGATGAGTTTCTTAGTTTTAACTTGTTATGTGATTTGTGAGCGTTGATGGTTGTTCATTGTATGCTTTGAGTTGTACTTGATTTGTGTCATGTTGTTGTTAGTGGGTTTGACATTCATGGTGAGTTCACTTGCAAATTCACCTCACAGGCATGGGGGTGAGTTACTTGTAATTCACATGGTTAGATGGAGCGTGCTCCGCTTTTAGTTGGGTTCCCCCATCGACATCTGTCTCATAGGCATTCCAGTGGAGTTGTACGATGTCCTGTATTTCATATTTCGTTATTCTTGTATCAATCCCCATGTTGGGAAATTCAATGTAATTCATTTATCAAGAGATTGTAATGTAACATTAAGATGATGATGTAATAGTTAGGATCATTTGTATCTTTATTAAGAGATTTATTATGGTTGTATTATGTGATTTTTCTTATTCTCGCATCATGGTTATTGGTGTATCCTTATTCATGGTTATTATATTATAGATGGTTATGTTGTAATCTTTATCTTTGGTTCCGTTTAGTTGTTGCGATGTAACCTCGCGCACCCCAGAGAACTAAGTACGTTATTGTTATGTAATGTGTTATGTGATTTTGGTTTAATGTGTTTGCATGACAGGCGTTACAGGTAAGCCTTTATAGATTAGATTTATATGTGGGAGGATATTTCCTATTATAAAAGAAAATAAAAGAAACATATCTCCTCCTTATATAGTAGTTAGTGTTTAGGAAATTATTTTTAAATTAAAAGAAGTAATTATGTAAGGAATTATATTTCAATTAAAAATAATTAGATATTATATTTAATAAAGTATTGTTTTAAGAAAATATTTTAATATGTTTTAAGTTGTATGTTGTAGATGTATGTAGATGATGTGGTGATAAATATTATTTATGTGTATGAGAGATAATTGATTTAAAAGATAAATGAATTGAAATACGGAAGTATTCTAAGTATTCAAGTAGGTTAGTTAAATGACTAGTGAAAATGGATTTACGTATTTAGATAATTGAAAAGATTCGTCCTAGGTTGTCTTTAGGTTAGTTGATTAGTGATTTTTTTTTAGATTAAAATTAAATAAAATAGTTTTATTTTTATTTTTCCTTGTAGAAAATTTGAATAGACGTATTGGATAAGTTAATTGGTTTCGATAAGGGAAGTGGGTGGGCAATTAAGTGATTTGAATTTGTTTGTTTATATAGATAGATGAATGAATGTAAATTCGATAAATGATTTTTGACTAATTTGATTTAGTTAAACGAAGGGTCTATGCAAATGAATTCTTATTTCCTTGTAAACTATTTAATAGTTGATTTGGTAGATAAATAAAATAAGTGATCAGATAAAAATAATAATTTGATCTATTTTAAGCGTTGATAAGCTTATTTGTGCAAAGCAAGTAAACTCTTTTAAATGTTGAGTTCTTTTAAATCATTTAATGGATGAATGTTAGTGCATACTAATTTTATAGTTACTTGGGTTATTGTGTTCCTTGTTTGATTATGCGATTATCTTTACGAAATTGTGATGGATTAGTTTGATGTGTTTCGATTAAGTAATCTGAGTGGATGTTGTAGTTGCTTGTTCGTGTTGGTTATTATATGATTTGATGTTTTATCTTGACGTGAATTTTCCTTGAGTTAATTTTGGTTGGGATCCTTTTGAATATCTTGAAGTCTTGGATGTTTTGATGAATATGACCTTCTTAGTTTATTTTTATTTGACGAGATTTTATTCTTTTGGAGTTGGTGTTGAAGTTGGCTTGAAGCCGTATCATTGAAAAAACTCTTGTTGCTTCATTTTACCATTGTTTGTGGATTATGCGTTCTTTTTAGCTTCGAGGAGGCAGGAATTGTGTGGAGTTGATGCTACTCTCTCCACATGTTCCCTTGATGTGGCAAGTGTTTTGATATCATGATTTTTAAAAGGTTGTACATGAATTATTTGAGAGACTTTGATTATGTGTTTATAAGCGAGATGGTTAATGCCTCCGTGGTTTGGTCTTGAGGTTATTTGCTTTTCTCACATTCTGATTACAACCCTTTCCCTAGTTTGGGTTATGTTAAGGGGTCTTAGGGAGAGTGGCTCTTTGGTAGAGCCAATGCCTCGAGAATGAGGGCTCAAGGCTAACCCACAAAAGTAGATAAACAAAGTGATAACCTAAACAATAGAATTTAGGGGGATGGGTGAGTAAAACACACACAAGATAATTATCTTTGGATTCCTAGTCTATGCATTAGGGCTACCATAGACTAATGATAGACTAGAAGGCCGTTATTCGACAAAAGTTGTGAATACCGTCTTCACTTAGGAGATTATACGGCTTAGCATTAGCTACCTATAGTGTGTGCCTCAGTTGGGAGGAAGGGGCAGGAGATCCATAGATGGGTGCCGGCGCCTCAGTTGGAGGAAGGGCGAGGAGAATCCCGTGAGAGCTATGCGATGAAACTCTCCAGTAGACACCCTTGTTCTTGTTTCTAGTCGCCTTTGGATATTGTAATCTTTATGTTGTTTCAGATTCTTGTGGAAATGATTTATGAATACTCTTTGGTGACTTGCTTAATTGTTATTGCTTGGGTTAAATGTGATGAGTTTCATAACTTTATTGATTTTATTGATTCAAGATATTTGTTGATTATGTCATTTGTAACCCTTGTTTATGATACCTTTGTATGGCGTTGAGTCGTGGTTCCTTGTTTGGATGTTCTTGGTTGGGAATCTCTTCTTGTCAGCTCCTTAGCATGGGGGTGGATGCTCTGTGGGTCAGTGGTGGTGTTCTGTGTGTACCATTCTATTTTTCGTATGGTTCACCTTGTATTGGGAAACATGCTTGTATCATTGTAAGACTTGAATAGTGTAAAGTAATGAAAAGGATGTGATGTAATATTTTGGCATTGGTAAACCTTGTGTGGGTATGGTTCCATATCAGATGTTATTCAAAGTGTTGTATTTATTTAAGTGAATGGTTTTTATAGATGGTTTTATATGTATGCTTTGTCATGGATTAGATTTGGCTTTCATTCTTTATCATTGATGTATGGCATTGAGTTTCGTAATGCATCCTCATGTACCCCAAGGGACATAAGTGATAGTGGATTTGTTTAAATGAATTTTCACATCATAACTTAATGTGCATCTCGTAATACATTGGTTTTACTTTAAATAAATAAAAATTGTGTGGAAATTGTTGCTTTAGTTGTCCTTTGAGACATACGGCCGGGGTGTTACAATGAGGTTCTTCATCTCTACTTCTTCATCTTCATGCTCAAGAACATCTTTGTCTTCATCTAGGAATTCTTCATGTGCATCTTCATATGCTTCTTCTTCCTCTTTCATCTTCTTGTGTCTTCTTCTTTTCACAATCTTCTTTATAGGCCAAACCATATTTCTTTTCAATGTCAAATGCCAACTTGTCTCTAGTTTCATCATTTTTTTTATCTTCATCATGGATTCTTGGAACTCTTTTTCCAATCTATTTAACTCTTGCTTCAACTTAGCAATATCTTTGTCCATCTTCTCTTGCCTTTTCCTCTTCTTTCTTTCCTCTTATGTCTATAAATTCCTTCTCAAATTCTCCATCTTTCAGCAAGTCTCTCCTTTCTTCACATCTCACTTTTCTCAACTTTCTCAGCCTCACCTAGGTTCTTTCCGCTCATCCTCAACCTAGTCTTTTGGCCACCAACAAGATTTTCTTCTCAACCTACATACAACCACAACACAACACCAAACACACAACCACAACTACAACTCACTAGCTCAAATATTTCCTAGGCTTTGATACCAATTTGATGTAGAGAAAAATAGGATTCAACAACACATCTCACAAACCTTCACAATAATTCAAAGAAATCTTTGTATAACACATGCTATTAGGCATTCTATATCACATTGGTAACATAACTATGGCAGCCCACAATTTAATGCAACGAATGGTCATTAATAAATTCTACAAAACAAATAATGAATCCAATCTCTCTGGTGAGATTTAAGAAAAAATATTCATAGACCTTTCCTCCAGTTTTTATGAAGATCCAACGGTAGAAAAGAAAGTTATTACATTTTCCTCAAAACTACAAACCCTAGCTAGGGTTCAGACTTGCCCTCACAAAAATGGTCATAACTTATTAAAAACTTAATGAAATTTGATGAGACTTGAAGAAAATAAAATTATATTCACATGGAAACAAAATACAATTGGTTTAATATCCAAAATATAAGCTTTACAATCTATACCATCACATTTTTTAGACTGTAAATTCTGCACAATATTGTTAGAATAGGACAGTCTCACCAAAATAGTCATATCTTCCACAAAACTCAATAAAATTCAATGAGACAAAAATAATTGGAAACTAGAAACATATATATTTCCATCCATGTATCATAATTCATTATTTTTGTCCATACTAGGCCGTACAAAGCACAACTTCATCCTGTAAACAATGTAAAAATTAGAAAATGCACAAAAAAGATTTGAGGTTGCCATTCATTAAAACTTTAAATATTGTCTCAACCCCCAATTAAAGTTTTGGAGGGTGTATTTATACATTTGAAACAAAAAACAACTATTTTCAACCACCTTTTATTATTTTTTGACAAAACACCTGTAATGACACTTCATCTACCTAATTTTGCACTTTTGACGAATTTTACAATATGGAACAACTTTAAAAACATTATTTGACAAATGACTTAAAATATTGCTTCCAAGACTTAAAACCTTTTATGCTTGTACGTCTGGAGTACGGTGAGGAAGGGAACACACACAAAGCAAATGAATTTTTTCTTTTAAAAACCATTAAATTAAACATGCAATAACGTTAAACCATACATAGTACATGACACATAGCATTAACATAATTAGTTCTCTGAGGCACGCGAGGTTACATAGCAACAACTAAACAGAAGCAAAGATAGAGATTATAACAATATCATTTATTATGTAATAACCAAGAATAATGATGCATCCAATAACCATGATACAATAATAATAGACATCGAATAATTACATCCATGATAAATCTTTTAACAAAGATACAAATGAGCCTAACTATTACATCATTGTTTTAATGTTACATTACAATCTCTGATAATTGAATTACATTGAATTTCCCAACATGGGGATTGATACAAGAATAATGAAATATGAAATACAAAGGGATTCTTGAGGTACAACTCCTTGTGGAATGCTGAGAAGACAAGATGCTGATGGGGAACCCAACAGGTGCGGAGCACGTTCCACCCAACCATGTGAATTACAAGTAACTCACCCCCCGTGCTCAGAGGTGACGAGGAAGTGAACCCGACCATGGATGTCAAACTGACTCAACAACAACATGATACAAAACAAGTACAACTCAAAGCATACAATGAACAACCATCAACATTCACAAATCACATAACAAGTTAAAACTAAGAAACTCATCACAATAACATGAAGTATCACCAACTAGCAATCATGAGACAAATTCACAAGAATCAAAAGCATCATAAAGATACAATATCCAGAGGAAACTACAAAATAGAACACAAGGGTGTCAAGTGGAGAGTGTCATCGCATAGCTCTCATGGGATTCTCTTGGCCCTTCCTCCAACGGAGGCGCCGGAACCCATCTATGGATCTCCTAGCCCTTCCTCCAACTGAGGCGCCGGCACCATAGGGTAGCTAATGCGGAACTAATAATCTCTCGTGAAGATGAGCCTATGGCTTTGCCGACCACAGCCTTCCCAGTCTATCACTAGTCTATGGTAGCCCTAATACATAGCCGAGGAATCCAATGTTTTATTATCTTTTGTTTTTAAACTACCCAACCCCCTAAATTCTATTGTTTAGGTTATTAGTTGTTTAACTACTCTTTCGTGGGTTATCCTGAGCCCTTCCTCGTTCCGAGGTGCCGGCGCCCACGAAGAGCCACTCTCCCTATGACCCCTAACACATCTCAAAGCAGGCAAGGGTTGAACTAGCACACATAAATCATAAGAACAACACCAGATACACATGACAATAATCATCTCGCAATTATTCATAATCAACGTCTTACAAACCCGTTCAACCCTTCCTGACATAATACCAATACGCTCAAAAGAATAATCAAAAGGTGAATAACACTCTAAATAACAAGCCTCTGGAACAAGGTTTCACAAACCAAAACAGTTCCCACATCGACAACACTAAACCAAGAAAACCATGACATAAAAGAAAATTCAGATAACATTACAAGGTTGCACCACTACGTTTGATTCCACTCTCGATTATGTAACCAAATACAATTGTCTCAACAAGGTCTACAATCACAGTTAAAGTTCAATTCTTGTATAACAAATTTGTTTAACCAAACGATAAGGAACAGTGTCATTTTAAAATATATCAAAATTTCTTGAATAATAACATCAAGTATTTAATTCAAACACTCAATTATATTCTTTAAAATATAATAAATTAACTTTAAAATAAATAATCAAAATTCCATTAAAATACATGATATTATGTAACCTGATTGTAAATTCACCATTTTTATATAAAAATAAAATAAAATAAAATAAAATACAATACATTTCTAATTTAAATAAATATATATATATATACATATATACATGTATTGGTATATATATATATAACAAAACATATAAATAAAACATAAATAAAATAATAAATAAAAATTAA